>PVJD01018346.1:0-14754 GCA_004026545.1 Mormoops blainvillei | reverse complement strand
GTGCCAGTCCTGCCCACTCTCCTCTCTCCCCTGACACCCTCCCCACCCCGACCCGAGCAGATCATTCCCTCACTTGGCTCCACCCCCAGCTCCTTCCCGAGCCCCCCTGCGCACCCAGCAACCTCACTCTTAGGACCCTCCGTGGCACTTCCCTGAGAGCGTCCCCAGCAGCCAGAGGTGCTGACCTCAACAGAACCCCTCGTGACCTGCACTCTGGTTGTTGGCATCCACTGGGGGGCTGTGGGTGTGTTTGGAGAAGACAGTTTGCTCTGAAGTTTGAACCCCCTTCTGCAAACTGGTCCCCGAAACCCTTTGCATGAGGAGACAGGGAGCATTGTCAGACACTCTAGGCCTGTGGTGGGGCCAGGCTGGTGGAAATGACCTTGGGAGCAAACCTAGGGGGGCTTCCTGGAGGAGGTGAGGTAAGACCCCAAGGAATCCAAAGTCAGAGAAGGGGACAGGGAACCCCAGGAGGTGACATTAGGGTGGCCCACAGTAACCAAACCCCACAGAGGACCATTTTCCCAGAGAAAGCAGAGGCCAACGGGGGGAGCAGCTGGGGTAGGAGAGAGCGTGGGCTCTACCCTCTACAGAACGCAGTCCCCAGCCTGCTCAGTCCCTCCACCTGCTGTCACCTTCCTCACCTGCCACCACTACCGGGCGAGTCAGCCACCCAGCCGGCCGCAGCCCAAAGGACCTTGCAGCCTCAGTCCCCTGCCACCCCACCCCCACCCCAGGGCCACAGGGCTCTCCAGTTCCTCCGACCTGCCCCGCGCCACCACCGCCGCAGCCCCCACCCTAGACAAGCCGTCCTGCTGCCTGGGGAATCCCTGCCCTGGCTTCCCCGCACTCCCTCGCCCTGACCTGCCGGCCCTCGCATGGCCCTCGCGTCCACCCCTGCCCGGGGCCTCCTTTACCCCAATGTCCAGGGTGCCCGCACTCTACCCCGGGCTGTAAGCGCCAGCAGGGAGGGAGCCCCCAAAGGTGGGGCCAGGGGCCTGCAGAACGACCTGGATATGCCCCTGAGTCAGCTCAGAAAGGGGCTCTGGCCGCACAGGGGAGCCCTGCCCAGGGCACAGGGTCCCTGTGAATATCTTTGAGAAGGTCATAAAGATGACAGTCCCCAAGATGGGGACACTCGCCTCAAATCCCCGCAAGTGCACACTAACTGGCTGAGAACCCCACTTCCAGAAGTTTAATTTATAGAAAAAATGAGATCTGCATTAAAAATTCACAAGGACTCTTCACAGCTCTAAAATAGCCACACGTTAAAAAAACCAGGAAGAATGAGTAAAAATCCTGCCTTTTGAAGACCATTTAATGATGCGGAAATTGCTCAGGTTCCCGCAGGGCATGAAAAAAATCATGTGATTCCGATTTAAAATTAAGACTTATTTCCAGGTATTGGAATATTTTTCTGCACCCTGTTCTGAAGTGCCCGACTCACCTGCAGTGAGCACGGATGGCTCTTATAAGGGGGGAAAAACCTTATTAACTGCAAAAGTGACATGAGACTGAAAAGAAAGGTAAGAAAAACACAATCAGCGAGCGTTACCTTAGGCTCTGGGGTGGAGGGCGTGGCGCTAGCAGCAGGGGCTCTGCCCAGTTCTGAGTCCGGTGGGCCTGCTGGCCTGGGGACCTGAGGAGAAGATGGAAGGAGTCAGGCCTCGGGGCTCGGAGTGTGGGGCTCCGGCCAGGCTGGGAGGGGGTTCGGGGTGGGGGAGGTTGAGGACACCAGCCCTCTGGCCTATGGACAAATCGGAGGGTGTCCTTTTGACCTCTGAGGGCAGGGAGGCAGGGCAGGCCCGAGGTCAGTCAGCGCCTCTGAGGGTGGTGGGGTCCCACTGGCCCAGAACCATCCCACTGGACACAGGACAGCAAAGCATTTATTCTCTGAGACCCGCCAGTGAAGAGCCACCGCCGGAAGGGACTTGGAGGACATGGATGAATCCCCAGGGCTGGGAGCTGAGTGATGCCCAGATGACCCAGGACAGCCCGCTGCCCAAGTGTGCCAGAACCCCAGGGAGAAGGTGGGCAGGCCGGAGGCCGGGGAGGACCCGGGAGAGGACAGAGTGCCACACTCGGAGGGCGGCCCTCAGCCCAGGTGGGGCAGCGGGCCGTTGGCGGGAGGCACCTCCCAGTGCGGGGCGGGGGCGGCTACCTCCTGAGAGACCCTCTGCGAGTGAGTCCTGTCCCCAGGGCTCCCCGGGGACTTGACTCCTGAGAAAGCGAGTCCAAAAACCTCAGGCTGCCTGGTGGGCTGTGTCCCCAGCAGCCACCCAGCCTCAGAATTCCGTCTTCCAACTGACGGGCTGGCAGTCAGGGGCTCCCTTCTCAGGGGCCGGGAGGGTCCCCAGACGGGGGCCACCTTGGCTATTGCAGCGCCCCAGAGCGGGGTCCCGTTGCAGCCCGGGGCTCACACAGTGGGTCAGCACGCCTGACTCAGGTGTTCATTCGCCACGTGGTGACAGAGGCTGGGCCTTACCTGTGGTCGCCTCTGGCTGGTCTAGGATGTCCAACCAGAGGATGGACCACAGCGTCACCCCCCTTCCTCCTATGGGGTCCCAGCAAGTCCCTCCACAAGCCTCAAGAGGAGACTGGAGCCTCATAGAAAAAGAGGGGGACCTTGGTCAAGGTCGGGGTCAGGGAGAGGGTGGCAGGTGGGGGTAAGAGCACTGCCCACCTCGGCCCCTCACCTGCCCACCGGAGCCCCTTGGGCACCCTGTGCCAGTCCCTTGACTCGGCAGCTGACGACCTGGGGTCCCAGCACAGCCCCTCTGAAGGCTTCCCTGGCGCAGCTTCGCCGACTGTCTCTCTGCCCACGTGGCAGTGGTGTGCCTTTTGCGTCGGCTCCGCCCCGAGCATCAGCGTCTCCGCGGGAACACCCTGGGCTTCGTCTTACCGCCTGGCACACTGAGAGGCTCAACAAGTGCTTGTCAAATGCACGGGTTAGAGCTGGGCAGGCCGGGGCTGGTCTGTGCGCAGTTGGCTGCGGGTTGGGTCCCCGGCCTGGGAGGAGGCTCGGGGTCTAACGCAAGTTTGGTCCTGGGGGCCAGACAGGGACAGCAGGGCCCTCTCGGCCCGCCTGGGGGCCTGCGGTGGGCGGCTGGACCTCCCAGCAAACCAGGCCCGCTTGTCACACTGCAGCCAGGGAGACCCTGGGTGACTCCTCCCTATGACGATGGAGAAAAGCAGCCCTTCGACGGGGCAGAATGGGACCCAGCCCCTCGCAACAGCTGCCACAGCTGAGGGGTGGGCAGCCGCAGCTGCTGGTAAACCTGGGTGCGCGAGCCAGCGGCTGGGCCTGGGTCACCCGTGGATTTGTTCCATGAGAGCCTGCGTGGACGGGGCAGTGCCGTGTGCGAGAGTGCGGGGGGCGGGGCTCCCAGGGCTCCCCGGGAGCGTCCTGCCTGGGGGGTCGCTGCTCTCCCACGGGATGACCCTCTCATCCCACAGCCTCTTTAAGAGGAAGCCCCAGCCTCTGGTCTGTGTCCCCAGGAGGCTGGCCAGGGCATAGACCCAGTCATCCTTTGGGAGGGACACCCCTGTGGGGACAAGCGTGAAACTGGCCTCAGGCATTGGAAGCCACCACAGCCAGGAGCCGGGCGGTGGCCTGGGTGGCAGGCTGCCCTCCCTCACGTCCCCAGTCGCTCTGCGGCAACCGCGGCCTAGGGACTCAGGGCCCTAAACCTGCACCTCCAAGGCGGCGGGGGCCGTCCCAGCCCACGGAGCCCTGGGGGGACCCACTCAGGGTCCGCAAGCCAACCCTGCCGCCACCCCGTGCCCGCCCAGGGGAGGAGGCCCAGCCAGGAGGTGGCCTGCCCTCCCTCCCGTGGGCATGGCAGACGGCACCAAGCAACAGAAATAAAGTGAGTGTAGCTGAGATTTTCTAGTGGCCGCCATAAAAAAACAGAGATAAAACTGATTTTAGTCACATATTTTATTTAACCCAATACATGCAAAATATGACCCAACACAGAAAGAATGCCAGCCTTCGGGGGCCGGCATGGGGGCTGTCGGGTGTGCAGAGGGGCGCGGGAGGGGAAAACAGGCCTGCCCCGACGGGGGACCCCCAGTGAGCCCGGCCTGATGGAGCCCAGGGCTCTGTCATGGGCGGGACCGCTGCCCTCTCTAGCTCCTCAGGGCCCCCCAGCCCTCCAGCCTGCGTCCTGGCTGGGACGAGGGAAGGGAGGAGTGGGGGCCTCTGGCCTCCCTGAGGCTGCCCTTTCCTCCCACCCACGCCCTCCTCAGGTGCAGAGCTCCCAGGTGGGCAGAGGCGGAAGACTGGCAGGCGGCGGGGCTGCCGTCAGCCGGCCCCTGAGCCCCCCACCGCCATTGCTGGACAGCGACAACCAGGCTGATGTCAGTGGGGGCAGGACGGCGAGAGCCCAGAAGGGGGTAGCCGTGAAGGGGGGGGGGGCAGTGACAAGGCTCTGCCCCCGGTGGGCACGCCGGAATGTGCTTTCGGACAGCCACCTCTCGCTGTGGACCCCCTGATCGCCATCGCGAAGCCCCAGAGCCCCTGCTGGTCCTGCCACCCAGACACAAACACACACCCTGCCACACAGACACACGTCCCAGAGAATACAGACACACAGGTGCCCCTGAAACGTGCCCATCAGGGGTGCTGTGGGTACCACAGCCTGGTTCCCATAGCAACACCTAGATGGTCTGGGGAAGGGAGAAGCCTGAAAATGCAAGAGGCACCAACAGAGGCCAACAAGGCCAACAACGAGCATCCAGGGAGAAATAAAGACGGCGGGGAGGCCCCGCCCGGGGCTGACGGAGCCACGCACTGGTCAGCGCCAGTGGCACAAGGGCACTACCAACCGAGGTCAGGCCCTTGTGATGTAACTGAGTCCACTGCCGGGATGGCCAGGCACGCGTGTGGGAGGAGTGTCTTAAGGAGCCAGATACCAGCTGGGGGACCTTCTCCTGTTCTTGGGATGGGGAGCCTTACAGGGATCAACGCAGAGCTGTCATGTCAGCCATGTGTCCAGGCTGACTGACTTGCTAGGGTTCACTCGGATGACAGCAAGATCATGGGGGACTTCCTGGAGGAGGCAGACCACCAACCGCCTGCAGACCACGGGAGAGGTGGGCCAGGGTGCAGTGTGCCCAGGCAAAGCATTTGGGCATCCCTTGCGTGGGCTGCCACGGGGTGGGAGGGAACAGGCAAAGGGTCTGGAAGGCCCAGCTGAGGGGTCAAAGGGGGCTGGGGGGCGGGGTTGGGGTGGCAGACAACCTCAGGAGGCAGGTTTGAGGGGAGGTGCTGGTGTGGGGGCCTGGAACTGGAGTCCTGGGTGGGTCCTGGCCCCAGATCCTCAGGCACGTCACCTGTCCACCCCTGCCTGAGAAGCCTCTTCCCTGTCCCCACTCCCCAACATGCATTCCTGCTTCCAGCAGAGGACGCACTGAAAAACCCAGCCTGCAGTGCAGGCCCCCATACCCCCACACCCCGGTCCCTTGCGGGGAAGCCCCGTGGCAACGGGCTGCCTGGCCATGCCGACCGGAGCAGCCTGCAGTCAGAGTGCCCTCGCAGGTCCCACACCGGGCTCCTCCTGACCGAGGGCAGGGCTCCGGCAGAGCTGGGGGTCTGAGTGGACCACGGTCTCCCGCTTCACCCAGGACCAGAGGAAAGCGGTGTTTTTGCTGCAGGGCCAGGTCCGAGCTGTTGCTGACGGGGGCCGTTTCATCGCACGGCCAGTTTGAACGGCCCCCTTGGCCAGGCCCCAATGCGAGGGCTGTGCGGGTTTGGGGCGGGGCGGGGCGCAGCCTGAACCGCCAGCCACCCTCCCATGCCCGGTCCCCTCTAGCTGGGAGGTGTCAGGGCTTCCTGTAAGGCTCTCCTAGCCTTTGTGAAGCGGACAGACAGAGTCCCCCGGCCATGTGAGCAGAGGAGGTTCCGTGGGGTCCCCCTCTCCCGGCCTCCCCTGAGTGTGAAGAGACAGACCTACATTTTCTGGCAGAACCGAGCACCAGGGCAAAACAGAGACGATAATTCCGGGGATAACAAGGGCTAAAAATAGCCTCCTTCACACTCAGGCTCCTGGCACGGAAGATGCCAGACGAGCCAGCAGCAGGAGCGGGGAGCTCAGGGCCCCCGAGGAATCGCCCAGGGGAGGAGGGGGGCGCAGGGCGGGCATGGGGGTTCTGTCCTCGGGGAGCACCAGGCAGGTGCCAGGATGGGAGGGGAGAGGAGGGTCCAAGGAGGTGACCCCACGGGTGGTGTGCGGGGAGACACCCGGGGAGGTGAAGGATGCGGGGCAGTCTGGCCTGTGGACGGGGTGGAAGTGGAAGGGTCGTGGGCAGCTTTGTGGCCCCCAGTGGGGCTCCCAGAGGCAGCTGAGGGTGGAGTCCGGGTAGGCCTCAGAGACCCCTGGTCTGACATCTCTCCAGAGCCACCTGATGACACTCAGGCCAAGGAGCTCACCCCTTCTTCGGGCAGCTGCCATCTTTGGGGGGCAGCCTCTGAGCAAGGCTGGCTCCCTTGGGCCCCCTGAGCAGAAGCTTGACGTGCCCTGTACGGGGCTTCGACTCGGAGACAGGACCGTGGCTGGAGCTGGACCCCGCCCCTCCCAGCTGAACCCCCAGAAGCCTCTACATCTCCTCCTCAGGTCAGCCCCCAGCTTGGGGCCCAGCCTAGGACGCGGGAAGGGTCTCAGGGAGGGACACGTGGCAGCCCCAGGCCCTTCTGGGCTGTGCTCAGAGGTCACTGAGGTGGGACCTGTACCCAGGGTCCGAGTCCTGGGCCCCGGCAAGGAGGGCAGGTCAGAGCGAAGAGGCGTTCTGGAGCGGGGCGCAGGGCGGACGCGGGATTCTGGGAGGTCAGTGCCTGGCAGGACGAGGCTGAGAGGGAAAGAGACCGAAGTACCGGCGGAGCCCTGACTGCTGTGGCTCAGTGGGCTGGGCATCGTCCCACAAACTGAAGTGTCGCCAGTTCGATTCCTGGTCAGGGCACGTGCCTGGGCTTCGGGTTCAGTCCCCGGTTGGGGCGCGGACAAGCGGCAACGGATCGATGCTTCTCTCTCACATTGGTGTTTCTCTCCCTCCCTTCCTCTCTCTCTAAAAATAAATAAATACATGTGTTTTTTTTTTAAAGTAGTGACAGAGGGGTGGATGGCATAGGCGGAAGGGCCAAGAGGGCCTGAGACCTAGGAGTGGGGTCACCGCCCACTGCTGCGGTGGGGGCTGGGCGGGGCCCGGGGGCTGGCTGGGAGCTGGGGCCTTAACCTGAGGCAGGACACGCCTGCGTGGGCCCAGGAGCTGCCCGGTCAGCAATTTTTTTAAAAGATGTTTTTATTCCAGGAAGCGGGCACCGAACAGGGAAGCAAGCCCCTGGGGCAGCCGGTAGGACAGCACCTGGGGGCGACGGGCGGGGGGACGGGTGGCGCCTAGATCACGGGAATCTGAAATTCCAGGAGAAAAACAAGCGTGTATAAAAGGAAACCTAGTCGCTGGCCGCTGCCCTGGAGGGCGTGATAACTGAACCCCAAATATTAAATTAACGGAGATGGTGCTCTGGCCTCGTGGGACAGGCAGGGCGGAGGTCCAGCCCCCCAGCGGGGACACTGCAACGCTGCACGAGGGTGGGGGAGGGACAAAAGGGAGCATTTAGGGGGTTACCTGTGCAGTTACAGAAAAACAGGGAGCCTCGAGCCGGCCTGCCTCGGGAGGGGGCTGAGAGGGGAGGGCCGTGGGGCGGAGGGGTCAGGCCTTCCCTAGGACCCCCTCCCGGCTGGGACTGGGGGCTGGCGATGCAGCCCCGGGCGGACATGTGGGCGCAGAGACGAGCAGACCTGGCCAGCAGGCGGGGGCTCCAGGCCCAGCCCTCAGGCCACGTGGCCTCCTGGGGGCGGCTGAGTTTCGTGGCCGTCTGGGCGGGGCTCTGCTCAGAGAGGCTAACGGTGGGGGGGGGGGGATGGCCAGGCAGAGCAATGCCTATTTGGGGCTACAGAGAGCAGGACAGGCCAGCGATGACAGGTGGGACCTCGGGTCCAGGACGACGAAGGGACACTTGCTGCCCAATCCCTGCCTGCAGGCTCAGCCTGAGGCCAACTGAGATGTGAAGGGGTCTGTTAGGTTCACCTGGTGACCCCCTGCCCGCTCAGGCCGGTTTCCCCATTCTGCTCTGAGGCTCCCTCTCAGGCAGCAGTGGTGGCTGAGGGCCAGAGGACCCCTGCACCTGCAGCCCCGTGTCCTGGCCCCCAGAGCCGAGGCCTGGGGCCGGGCGGCCTGGCCCCCCGCTGGAAGAAGCAGTGTCGCATAGGCAGGGAGGGCGCACGGTGGGCACCTCAGCATGGGAGGGCCCCAGGGGGTGCTGGGCGGGTCTGGGGGGCAGGAGGAGGGGAAGGGGCACTGTGGGGACCCTCCTCATCGGTCCTGTCTGAATGAGGGGCTGCTCCTTGGGGAAGGGCTGGGGTGGCCAGCGGAGCCATGCCCTGCAGCCCCTCCCACGCATCCTCTTGGCTCTGCCCGGGGCCAGGCTTCTCCCCTGTGTCCCTCCTTGTCTTCGCAAAGCGCCCTCCCTGCCCCTCCCTGGTCCCTCCACCCACTCATCCCCAGCGCCTGCAGGAGTCCCCTCTACTCTGACCCTCAGTTCCTTCCCCACTCTGCCAAGGGAGGGGACAGAGGAAGAGAGACAGAGACAGACAGACAGAGAGAGAACAGAGGCACGAAGACTGAGGCTGCCTCCTGAGGCACGGGAAGTGCCGGAACAGCCTGCCCCGCCGCCCTCAGGGATGGGGAGGCGCTTCTCCAGGGGAGGAGAGGGCGCCCCCGCTGGCGGCCTTGTGCAGCAGAGCGCGCTTCTCAGAGAAAAATCCTGGCGGGGCACCCCCACGGCCCTGCCTCCCGTTAGTCACTTAAAACAAAGAAAAGGGGAGAGTGGGGAGGAGATGGTCCTTTCCCCATGGACAGACAGGGACAGGAATTTCTGGTGGGTCCCAGCAGGCTCCGGCCTCTGGCCCTGTGTCCAGGGTCTCTGAAGAGCAGCCCTGCCCAGTCTGGGTGGGGCCCCCGCAGCCGCCTTACCTGTCCCCTCGGCACCTGGCCCAGCACCCCCCACCCTGAGCAGAGTGCCACCTCCTGAGGGGCAGGACCCGAGCTGAGCCATGATGGCGCTGGGCTAGCACATTGTTCCTGGGCATGTATCAAACCCTCATCTAGCTGTCGCTGAGGTCTTGTGTGGGTGCAATTGGACGGGGGCGATCTCTGAGGTGGTCTGGGTGGGCTCGGCTCCATCTGCTGAAAGGCTTTCCGAGAAGAGCGGGGCCTTCGCCTGGGAGAAGAGAGCCCCGCTGGCCCCGCGGACTACGGCGTGGCCAAGCCGGCCCCACGGCAGAGTGTGCCAACTCCATACAAACCTCTTGCCGTCTGTTCCCCACCAGTCCTGCTTCTCATGAAACACCCTCTCCAGGCTACCTCCCCCTCCCCCTGGGGACCCAGCATCCCCCTCAGAGGCAGGTGACGCCCACAGAACACAGGACACCAGGGGGCCCTCACTCCTGAGTTCCTGCGCCCACACGTGGACTGTGTTAGTGAGGGTTCCTCTATTTTGAAGATGAGGAAACTGAGGCTTAGAGACCAAGTTCATGGTCCTGCAGCCAGGACTTGCCAGGGTCCCCTCCCAGCAAAGGACTTGCCTTGCCCGGTCCCCAGGGTTCCAGGGCCTGAGAAGTCCCCCTGAGCCCGCAGGCTCCAGTGAGGGCTGGGCCATGGCAGAGGAGCTCCCAGGACCCCTGGCCATGCACACGCCAGGCACGGGGAGGGGGCAGCCCCAGCCACCTCCCAGCCCCACCGTCCTGCAGCCTGCTTTGGGAGGGCGGGCCCTGACCGGCCTCTGTAGGGGAGCCCCTAAGGCCCCTCTAGTCCGAGGAGTCAGACCCCTGACCAGCTTCCCTGGGGGGCAGTGAGCTGTGCTCCCCAGGGCTCCCAGAAGCCCCTCGATCCGAACTCAGGGGCCTGTAGTCCCGAGCTGCGTCCTACAGCCCCACCTGGTACGCCCATGGGCAGAGACGAGCCACACACAGTCCATCAGGTCTCAGCGTTTTATTAACAAAATCTTACAAAAGAGTCTGTCTTCACGGAGGGCGTGAGGGCGGCCCCAGCCTGGCCAGACCTTCCAGGCTTGGCCTGTGGGGGCAGGGGACCCAGGGTCCCCCGCAGCCTGTAAGGATGGGTTATGGCTCATGGCAAAAAAAATTTGGGGGGGCCGGCAGAGGCACGGGGTGGAGTGGCTGGCAGAGTCACCTGCAGATGTTGTCCCTGAATCTGGGAACCCCCAGTGGGCAGGCGGAACAGGGGACCCCTGAACAGGCCCGGCTCTGCAGCACCTGGGTGTTAGTACCGGGTGGTGGGGGTCTGGGCCTGGAGGGCAGTGGGCCCAGCAGAGAGCCAGCTGGGGCCCCAGGAGCAGAGGCTTTGGGGTGTCCTGGGGCCGGCCTTGTGGCCGCAGGGCCGGGGCAGGGGCTGTGGCCTCGGCCCCAGGGCTCTCGCGACGCTCGGCGGGAGAGGAGGCCGCACTGTGCGTGGGAGCTCCTGGGCTGGAGTGAGACAGGGTCCGGGGTAATGGACCATGACTCGAGCCACAGAGGTCCTGGGGGCCAGCAGGCTGGCGGCCAGCGGGGCGGGCTGAGCGGCAGGCCCTGGCCTTCGCGCTGGGCGTCTTCAGTGCCAGCCCTCTCAGGCCCCTCCTCTCTGCAGCCCCGCCTCGCCGGCTCGGACACCTCCTCCTGTGCAGGCAGCTGGTGGGAGGAGAGGGCAGCGGGCAGCACCAGGCGGAGCACGAGGGCTCTGGGCGAGCCTTGGGACCTGAAAGGAAGACACAGACAGTCAGGGACAGGGCGTGTGGCCGAGGGTGTCCACAGGAAAGGCATAACGGGGCTGCTCTCTGGGGCCAGAGCCCCTGGGAACCCTGGTGGGCTGCCCCCACAGCTTGCCCGGAGGCCTGGGGGCGGGGCCTGGACCCTGGGGCCCTGGGGAGGGACTCAACGGCCCCTGGGAAGACAGTTGAGGGTCAGGGTCTCGGTGGGAGGGTTGGGGCTCCATTACCTGTTGTCACTCTCCTGGCTCCGTGGACACCGGCTGCTGCCTCAGCCGGTGTGAGGACTCAGGCCCCTTGGGACCCTCCGCCTGCCATGGGTGAGTCACCCAGCCGGGCGGGCATGAATCATGGACGCTGCTGGGGTAGAGAAAACACGGGCGGTGTGAGAGCTGGCTCAGCAACCTCCCCCGGCCTGCCTCCCACCGGGCCCCTCTCCCTGACCCCGCGGGCTCTGCTCCTTCCCTCCTCTCCACCTGCCGCCCCCACCCCATCCCCGCGGCTAACTTGCTGGAGTGCCTCTGAGGTCCCGTGGGCTGGCCTGGAACACGGACTTGGCCCTGGGCCCTCCCAGCTCTATGGCGACCCCTGGTGGTAGTGCCCTGAGGCAGGGGCTCACCTGAGGGGCCAGGAGACCAGGAGGCCAGGTCCTGCTGCTGCTGCTGCTGCTGCTACCGCTGCGTCGGAGGCTGCGCCTGAGCTTCGGGTGTCCTCTAGGACAGGGGCCACGCTGTGCCGTCCGAGGCTGGCCGGCCGTCCTGTGTGGCGACTGCCTGGCGACTGCCGGAGGGGGCTGCAGCCTGGAGCGGAGGTCCCCCCAGCACTGGCTGTGCTTTCGCTTCTGCTCTGGGGCGCCCCCTGAGCTTGGTGCCTGCTGGCCCGTGCCACCGGGACACTTGGTTTCTGAGTGCCCAGAGGGCCCAGGCGTGGAGCAGGGTGAGGAAGTGGGGACTGCTGTCATGGCCTGAGTGTGTGCATGTGTGTGTGCTGGGGGGTGGGGGGAACTGGTGGTCCAGGCAGGCCCAGAGCCCTGGAAGACAGACAGGAGGAGGGTGACAGGGCAGGGTCCTGCAGGGGAGAGGGGCTCCTCTACTGCGTGGGAGGCACCGTCCAGAACGTGCGGCGTGTGCTGTGTGAATCAGGCTGGGAGGCTGAGAGGCGCATCCGCCCGGGCAGGGATGAGGGCTTCCCCTGTGGGAGTCGGCCCAGCTCAAAAGTCCTGGTTGGCAAAGGCCACGGGCGGGGTGTGGCTGGCGGACGGGGGCCCGGAGGCCTCTACTCGGGCTGGGTCCGGTCGCTGGCCACAGACTCGCTGGTGAGCGCCGGCGTGAGTGCTTCAGGCTCGGCCTCGGCCTCGGCCTCGTCCCCGTCCCCGGCGGGGAGGTGGGGGCCGGCGGGCTCGGCCGCCTGCTCCAGGTCATCCTGCACCTCCAGACCCCTCTGGATGAGCTGCTCGAGGGTCTTGGGCAGCGGGTGGCGCAGGAAGCGCTTGAGCTTGGGCTGCAGGGTGCCCACCACGTACTGGATGATCTCCTCCTCCTCGGCGTCCACGTAGAGCGTCTGGTACAGGTCCCGCTTGCGCCACAGGAACTGGTCCAGCGGCTCACCCTGCTTCTGCGGCAGGTCCAGCTCGCGCTGCAGGGCCTCCCGGGACAGCGTGCCCTCGCTGTACTGCAGGAACTCCTTCTTGAACTCCACCCAGTTCTTCACCGAGCCCTGCTTGAACTCCCACCACTTCTTGGCCGGCCCGTTCATGTGGTTCTGGATTTGCGACAGCCAGTACTCCTCGGAGCCGCCCACCTGTCGCAGGTACTCCTCCAGGTGGCTGAGGAACTCGTGTGGGTCCTCGAAGATCTGCGTGTCCACACCAGGGCTGGGCTGCCCGTCCTCGCCGGTCCCCCAGGGCGGGTACTGCTGGGCTTCCTCCAGCTCCTGCCCCGGCAACTCACCCGCAGCCGGCGGCGGGGTGATGGCGTAGGGGCTGACCGTGTAGTCGTAGCCGTCAGCCTCCTGGCAGCAGCCCTCGGGACCCCCGACTCCGACGGAGACGGTGTGGCGGGCCGCCTCGTTGCCCACCTGGTACTTGCTGCCCATGGCCTCCAGGCGGTCGGCCCACCTCTCCAGGCGGTAGAAGACCTCGCGCCACACGTGCATCTCGCGCTTGACCCAGCGCTCCAGGTTGGCGATGGTCTCCTGGCAGCGGCACAGGCAGGCCTTGATGGACTTTTTCCAGCGCTGGGAGTCGCCCGTGGGCACGTAGCCGTCCAGGTTGCTCTCCAGCTTGCCCACCGACCTGTGCAGCCCCTTCAGCTCGCGCTCCACCTGCTTGGATACCTCGGCCAGCAGGTGCCGGTGGGTCCTCCGCACGTGCTCCAGCATCTCGGTCCGGCACTTCCCAATCTGCAGGATCACGTTGGGCTTGGCCACCTGCCCGCCTCGCGGCCCGGGGTAGGCATGGAGGCCGCCGCTCGTCCTGTGGTCGAGCTCCATTTGCGCGCAGGTTTCAAAGTCCTCTTGGCGCCGGTGGGGCTTCGGGGTCCGACCGTGCGCGGGTGAGGGCGCGGCGGCAGAGGCTCAGTCGCCCTGGGTCCGGCGCCGCGGCGGCGGCGGCGGCAGCGCAGCAAGGCGGCAGCGCAGGAAGGCGGTGCGGGAGCAGCGACGCCGAGCTCTGCAGCCCGCTGCCGAGCGCCGGCTCTTTATGCTGCCAGCGCGCCCGTGGGCGGCCCCCGCGCCGAGCCCCGGCTCCCATTGGCCCGCGCGCCCACCCTGCGGGCCCGCCTCCGCGCCCACTCGCGCTTGGCGCGGAGGGAGGACCCACCCCCTGCACACACGCTGGCCCGGGGTGACTAATCCGCTGGCTCCACCACCCCCTCCCCACGGTCATTCAGCCTGCAAAGTCTGCGGGACGCCCTGGGGACCGGTGACCACCCGGACCCACGGCGCTGGGCGGGAGGCGCAGGTGGGTGCCTGGAGAGCCCGCCCCCACCCAAGGGTAAGGAGGAAGCCCCGCCCCCAGGGTCTCAGGGTGGGCCTCCTCCTCCCATCTCTCTCTCTTTAATGGGGGCGGGGAGGGTGGCTCCTCTGCTTTCCTGGGTTCTCATGGCCCCCCACCCTGACAGGGACCCTGCCCAGTCCAACAGCAGATTGTCCAGCCATGGATTAATCCTGACAACCCCCCGATATTCAGACCCTCTGTCCCGTGAGCGGAGGTTTCAGGGCACCTTCTGGGGTGAGGCACAGGCACACCCCCGGGCGTCAGGTGTGAGCCCCAGGCGTGGCCCTGAGCCCCTGCCCGCCCCTGCCCTGGGCGCGTCCTACAGGGCTGTGTGTGGGGCACAGGCCCTGGGCCTTGGCTGGGCCGGCCCCCGACGCGCTTGTGGGTGTGCTGACCTCTGCCATGGCTGCCAGGACTGCTCCACGGCGAGGGCTTGGGTGAGGCCCAAGACTTCTCCGCTTAGTGCCCCCAGGGGAATCTGGAAGCTTCTCCCTGGGGTGCGGTGGGGAGGAGGCGGAGGGGTCCTGCAGGGGGCTGGGCCCTGCACCCCCAAGCCCCTGGGGGAACCTGGTCAGAAGCTGCAGACTTCTAAGGGGTTGGCAGAGGAAGGGGGCGGGGGGCGGCAGGCACCCGGAGCGGGAGCCTTCCGCAGTCAGCAGAGGCTGAGGGGAGGACACCATATAAGGAAGGAGTGGGGCTCCGGAAGCTGAGATTCCCCTCCACCTCCCTGGCAACTGTGGCAGGGGAAGGACGTCCTTCCCGGGTTACCCCACGGAGGATGGGTCTGGGTCCCAGGTCCTCTGATGTTACCTGGGCGCAGGTAAAAAGCACCATTGGCCACAGCCAGAGGCGCCCAGACATGGCCAGTGCCGGTCAAGAAGCCTCAGCCTGGCTGCCCGTTCCCCTCTCCCTCCTCACACACACACACACACACACA
>PVJD01018345.1:0-14753 GCA_004026545.1 Mormoops blainvillei | reverse complement strand
AAGGGGGGCCAGACCTATTTCTGAGCATAAGGGCTTCCTTAGAGTCTTGGAAAAACAAGGTAGTTTGCAGCTGAGTTTTAAGGAACGGAATGGAGATAGCAAATTATTCTGCATATTATACAGGAAAATTATTAAATTCATCATACTAAAAATTTATTTTATTTACTTTAATTTATTTTAATTTTTTTAAGCCCCTGGGAAAGAGGATGTAGATGAGGAAGAAAAGAGATGGGAGAGATGAACAACAAAATGGAGAGGCCAAAGGATTTTCAAGGAAAGAGGTGAAAATTATTTAGCTTTAAATTTGCAGAATTTCTGTGTTATAAACTTCCCATCATCTCACCTAAATCTTCAGTAAAGTCACCTCCATGTCCAAAGAGCCTGGGTGACTAGTTTACTTGGTAGCTCTCTGAAAGGGGCAGGAATTGATGGCTGGTGTCATGTGGGCATGAACCAGCTTTCCCATGCAGGGAAGTAACTCCATCAACAAAACAGTCTAACAGAAGCTGGCAGGCGATCAGATAAAGAAGCCACCACATTAACCTCCTACCTTCAAAAATTCAGATTGCTCTTGGCAAGGGCATGAGACTTTCCATACATTGTGGAGTCAGGATATTTGATTGTCTATATCATAAGGCACTAGAAGAGCTTAGCTGATTTGCGGTGTATTAAAAAAAAATGCATGCACATTTTCAGAATACATACAGCCTTTGTACCTATAGGCTAGTTTCTTTACATTCTCCCCCCTACCCCCATAGTGAAACAACTAAGTTAACATTCCTCCTGGTTATTTCTGGAAACTTGTACAAGAGGATACAAGTTGTTCAGCTGTTTTCTTGAGGACAGGAAGTGGGAATGAATAGACAGGAAAGAGTGGTGGCAAGCTACATTAGTCACCCTTAATATTCTAAAAGCCAGTAGCAGAAAGCCACCCTGGAAGAGACTTTTCTCCTTCTGGAAAATCACCACAATGCTATCGTCATCCTGTATCCCCGTTTCATGGGCTACTATGCTCACGAGATGCACAATCCACCAAGGTATCTTGTCCATACAATGCAGGCCATACCATACAAGCCCCCTCACAGATACGAGCAAATAGCTTAATCATCAATGCAAGGTGGTTCCTGAGGAACATGAACGGAAGAGAATACCCTCTTTTATAACCTTAGATTTTTCTGCTTTCCATCAGTGCCCAAATATACACACCCCACAATAAACATAGTTTTAATAGATGAACCTTTCTATGTTTGTTTAAATCTTAACACTTTGCTTAAAATTGATAAATATTTGCAGACATTCCATATTTCTGAAATATCCCAAGTAAAAGCACTTCTTTTGTGATTCTCAGAGACTAAGACTGGACAGAAATCACACCTTTTCAGGCTAGTTTTTAATTTAAAAAAAAAAGGGAAGGCTGCTTTTTACAGTAAATTTTCTCTGAGTCGAAGCATCATTCCCTGTCAAAACCTCCTGGGAAGGAGTGACCCCTTAGGAAGAGTGCATCGTGCGCCTCTGGGAATTAAAGCTTGCTGGCGGCTCTCCATCCTCTCAGATGGAGGCAATGGCCTTTCCCGGGTGAGCCTGCTTTTTTTGCTGCTCGGCCCCCACAGCAGCTGGCCCGGTTCTCAGGAGCTATAGACAACCCACTGAAGGGCACCCTTTCAAGACAATGTCATCTCCTGGCACCTGACCCTCCCTCCCAGATAGCAGGGCCACCTCCTCTGCCGCCAGGAGATTAACTGCAGCTCAGCAGAGCACAGCTGGGCCCCATGTGGACGGATGTGTGTGTCTGTACTCATCCTGCCTCTGTTTGTTCCCTCTTCCTTTATGAGGTAGCATAGCAACCCAGCACTACATACCTTCCGCACTCCACACCCACTGTGTTCTCTTCATTTCTCTTCATCCCAGCTAGGAACAGCCGCCATTCCCTACACAGCTTGGGCTTTGGCCATAAGGCACCACCGGTCCCGGATGAGCTCTGCCCTTCCCCGTCCCCATGTATGGGTGCATATTTTCTTCGCCTGGAATGCTCACCCCACACTTGTCTGTCTGAAAAACACACAGTCAGCCCTGAAGACCATTCAAATACTAATTCTGGACTTCTTTGGCAGTTAGTTATGTCTGCTGCTGTGTTTTCGTTAACACCTTGAGCAAACTCTTACAGCATTTACAGTGTGTTGACTACTGTTGTTAATTTTCTGTTCCCTTCTCTAGATCTAGGAACCCAAAACAAGAACCATAATCATCTTTATGCCCCCCACCCCGAGAACCTGTTATGGTGGCTGGTTCCTAATAAATAAGTACTGGTTGAATCAATAAAATACAGCAGTTAGACTCTATAAGTGATAACTAGCTAAAATTGAAGAAAATATATAACCTGGTACTTCCTCTAAATTTCACCTTCTTAGATCTGATTGTGCAGACTCATGCCACTCCTGAATGTCTTCTAGAGTTTCAAACAACATGCCCCAAACTGAATCGCAGGTTTTATCCCTCCATCCTTATCTTTCTGATTTTCTCCATATCAGTTAATGGAAATTGCATTCTTTCCGTTAATATATTTTCAGAAGCCAAATATTTGGGAATTATGGCTGACTCATTCCTTTCTCTCACACCCACAGCTAGTGTTTTAGCATCAAATCCTGTGGACTCTTTCTTTAAAATATCATTCATTCCACTACTGCCATCGTGCAAGCCACCGCAGGTGCTTACCTTTATTGCAACAGCCTTCTAGCTGGTTTTCCTGCTTCCCTTTTACTGACCTCCCATCTCTGCCTCATGGTCTATTTTCAACACAGCAACCTGAGTGGTCCTTTAAAATGATAAGTCAGACCATATCCCTTCTCTGCTCAAAACTCTCCAATGACCCCTTCCCCCAGGACTTGAACAGCACCTGACATATAATAAGTAATAAGTATTTGCAAAATGGATAAATAATGTTTAAGCCTTAGTATAAACACAGAAGCCAAGAAACTGTATTTGATTGTTGTTTGGTTACCTAATAAGGTACATGGTATGCATTACTACATTTTTGATATAATCATGTTTTTAGTACCACTAAAATGTTCCTGAAATATCTGGGTAAAGACAATCTCTTTCTGTCTAGCAAAACGTTAACCACAAAATAACCATTTGGTCCTGGCCAGCCACGTAGCTCTCAGGGACTTGGTTTCTTCAGCTTTAAAGCGACAGAATTCAATTCAAAGATTTTCACAATCTCTTGCAATTTGAAATGTCTTTTTTTTTTTTTTGTGAACTTCAACTCTTTAGCTTTCTCTAAACATGGGTGGAACTGCCCTTTCTAAATAGCAGTTCATTAGATCTGGTTTTAAAAAGGTGCTAGTTAATTCCACAGAAGAAACCTGCTGCGTAGCTGGGAGAAGAATTCAGGCCTGATAGGTGGGGTAGGCAGCAGCGGCCCCGCAGAGACAGAGCCAGTCTTCTGGGTCAAATGGGGCAGAGAGGATGTGTGCGATTGGCTGTGAGGACAAGCCTTGTCTACCGCCAATCTGCGCCCTCTTCCTCTCTCGAGATTTGGGCCAAGGGGCCTAGCGAAGGGTCCTTGACTTTGGAAATTAACAAGGAGTGAATTTTCAAGTACAACTCATTCACACTTGTTTGAGAGATTGTGTGCGTACAAAAGCTGTTTTAACACTAAGGTTGTCTGCAGTAATTTGTTCAGAGATATATTTAGACAGGAAGCTAATCTAAGATGAAGTGATTGGTGTCAACTCTAACAGGTTTTTAAGTGATTGGGTGGAAAGGTTGCTCACCCAGGCTTTGGGTGAAAAATTATGAAAACAAGTCAAATATAAACATTATTAAAAGTTCCCTTCCAGTATTTTAAAATTAGATTGAATTCACTTTTCAAAATATTTATAGTTTAGTGTATTTAGGCTTCAGATGCAGCTCCTTATAACCTGCAATTATTTTTGTGTGACTTTTAAATTTGTCATTTAAGAAGGAGAAAATTGCCTGCTTATGTAATTTTAAACTTTAATAATTCCAACTCTCACTTATAATCAAAAGACAGCAAATGACACGTGAAGGCAAGGGCAGTTCAAATCTCTCAGCTTTAGCTCTGTCACTACCGTTCATCACAAACTGTTCAGAACAATTTTCCAACTCATTGACAGCATTCTCCAGTTTCTGCTGGGTGATTTTGCAAATTGCTTCCATCATCCCTGCTTCAGCTTCCTCCAAACAATGTGCCTTCAGTGAGTAAACAGACATTAGCTGTTTGCTTGTATCATGCCCAAATCCAAAGTTAAGAAAACCTGAATGTGCCCTAGAGCTTGTAAAGACCAGGCCTAGATTGAAACATCACGTGACTTTAATGACGTATGTAATACATAATACTAGTTGTAAAGAATTCCAGAGTTACAGAAATGCATAGTGTAAACAGCAAAAGTTCTTCCTCTGCCCCTTCCCTCTATCCCTAAGCTTACTTTTGGAGTACAGTTATCAGTTCATTATTTTTGCAATATTTTTTTTCTATTTGCAAACACCCAAGCACACGCACTCATACACATAGAGTATACTTAAAAATGATTTCTATTTCCTCACTTCCTTCCTGTCTCCCTTCCTTCCTTCCCCTCCCTCTCTCCTTTCTCCTTTCCCTCACTTTCTTTCCAAAAATGCAATCTAACAGTAGTCATTATCCTGCTAATTCCTTTTCCGTCACCCAACAATCATCTTTGAGATCCTTCCATTATAGCAGATGCAAATGTGCTCCATTTCATTAATTGCCTCGCAGTATTCCAAAGCATACGTGCATTATAATTTATTTAACTATTCTCCTATTGTTTGACATTTAGATCTTCAAAAGTTTTACAAGGTCACCAGTAATGTTGCAGATGTGGGAATAAGGGAGGAAGAAAGCAGGGCTAAACAGCAAAAAGAGAATCAGTCAATGCTGTTATATAACTAAGACCTAAATGGTCAAAACATGGTCCGCATCATGTTTAGCCCAGGCCTTTGATAGCTGAGAGCTGACCTCAGGTGACTCCATTCAGGCATCATGCTGGCAGGCCTCCTGGCTGGCTGAAGGTCACTGCTCGTGGGTGTTCGGAAGTTCTGTTCTACCCAAGCAGATGAAAAGAGGCTATGGTACCTCCTTACTCATTGGTCATTGAAGAACACATAAAAGACCCTACTTCTCGGCTTACACGTGGCAGGGTTCTGTGGCCGGCCTGAACCTCAGCACGTTCTCTAATGTTTTGTTAAGAATCCCGATGGCGCTGGGTTTCTGAAAAGCCCTGGGGTTTCAGCCTGCCTGAAGAATTCCACTCAGAACCTTGAAGTCAGCTCCTTGTACCCAGGCTTGTCATCCTTGTCCTTCAGACATAGCCTCATATGCAAGCCCTTCTGCTCCCCAGTCGTTGTATCCTGTCTCTCACTTTATCTTCCCATGGCTGTCCTCCATCAGCCCTTTCCACAGCTCCTAGTGCATCCAGGTGAATTGGCATCAGAGTCCTCTGCACCCTCTACCCGTTCAAAGAGCAATTCCTTCTGTGCGCTTGCTCTTTCTGTACTGATGCCCGACCATCTGTAGAAAGCATCACTAACCTGCAGTCTCCGCGGGGGTCACGGGGAAGCCGCTCATCCCTCATCTTCGCCATTCTGGACGTGGGTCTGAAAATGGGAAGGGGGTGAAGAGATCAGAAGTGAGAGGAGAGTTGGCCTGTTAAATAATATTCATATTCTCTTATGTGAGGGCCCCTGTCATTGGGCTATACCATTTCCTTCCCTTCCTGTCACTCTCATCCTCTAAACTCATGGTCATTCCTCCAAATTTATGGACAACTCCGGTCCCTATATGCAGGATAACCTTACGTCCCATCTTCATTCTGGGAGACTCTGCTTGCAATGTGGGTACTTAGTGAAGACCCTGGTCCTCTCCAGGAGTGTTCTACCTTTTCGCATCCCTGAGCCACACCAGAAGAAGAATAGTTATCTCGGGCCACCCATTAAATACACTGCAACATGTAATCACAAAAAAAATCTCATCATGTTTTAAGTAAATGTACAGTTTTGTGTTGGGCCACATTCATAGCCATCCTGGGCTACATACAGCCCGTGGCCCACAGTTTAGACATCCCTCCGAGGCCCTTGACTTCCTCCACTTCAGAGATTGTCATGTTTACTCCCCCAGCTCTGTCATCCATGCCCATGGACACATTCCCATCAACCAGAATCCCCCACAAGACCTTACATTTCCACATCGCACTCTCCTCCCAGCTCTCACTCCTTCATGCCCCACCCTCACGCCTGCTTTACAACGTGATCACAGTCCTCACACTAATGTCCTGAGCCCAGGGCCTTGGCCTCATCTTCATTTTATTTCCCAGTCCGAGTCTTTGTTCAAATTCCTCCTTTACTTTCTGTCCTCTCCTTCTTATCTTCTTCTTTAACCTGTGCTCAGATCCTTGTCCAAAAGTCAGCTGCCTTCCACCTGAATCGTTTTAGTCTTCTTTGGAAGGTCCTCTTCACTTCTAGTTTTTCATTTGCACATTCACCTTAACTCAGTTCCCCAGGATGCTTTAAACAACCTGTTCCGGGACAGGAATTCCTAGACTACTTCTTTCCCTTTCTCGCACATGATTGAAGACCCTCTCTGTTGTCATTGACACTCCCTTGTCCAGTGTCACTTCACTTGTCCTATTTCATCATTCTGGCCTCTGACCTTCATCTCCTCCCTTTCATGGAGATCTAGAACTGTCTGTCATCCTGGAACATCTTTGTTTCCTAGGGCCAGGGTTACTTTAGAAGATGGCTCCAAATTCTCTTACAATATTTTGTGTCTTGAACACTAAAATTAAAATGGGACAAATAGACTTTGGCAATTACAGTTTTCAGACAAAGCAATGTTGCCACAAGAGATAAAACCTAGCAACGTGAATAATAATTGTGGCAATAATTATAGTCATACACTGATTTTAGTATTCACAAAGGGATTTTCATCCATTATCCGATGTGTCACTTACACTAGTTCTGAGAAGTAGCACTTTTTACCTTTTATAGATGAAAAACCAAAGCACAGTGATGTAAAGTGACCTCTGTTTGTTTACTTATCTAGTTTAGGGCAGCAGCTTTTATTAGAGCACAAGATTTCTGAATCTAAACCTCACGCTTTCTTTCGTACTGCATTGGCTTAAAAACAAAACCTAAATGTACTCCAAAGGGAAAAAAGGATCAACAAGGCTTGAATTAAAGCCTAAGGCTTTGTGACCCAGAAAATCCCCTGTCCTTGGAAGTAATAGTCTAGGGACATCATGATTTTCCACTACCCTTGAACCATCCTGAAGTTCAAGCAAGGGCATGGTTATCAAAATACCAGCTCTAATTTTAGAAGGGACAAGAGGGGGAACAGGCAGGGATGTAAGCTTTAATCAAAAGTGCTATCATTTATGGATGTTAATAAGCCAGTTATCAGGCTCCTGACGGGTCTGGCACATTTGACCTCATTATCCGGGAGGCACATGACGTTGGGTCCCAGCTTCTGGTCACCCGGCAGATGACTCAGAGCCACGGCTGCTGAAAGCCTGTTGAGAACAGAGTTCCAGGATTCAATAGGAGCCAAAAAATCCTTCCACACTCTCTAAATAGCATATGATAACTACTTATATCAAACCAGAACAGCACCTGGGTGTTTTTCTGACCCATTAAGTCTGGGTGCGCAGAGGATGGAGCTAATGCCTTATCAAGAAGCACAGCATTTCTCCTGCTGCAGAGTCTTCCTAAAGGGGCCCTTAGAAAGCAGATTCTGCCCTGTTTTTAAGGTGAGCCTTGTTACAGAAAGTCCGGGGTGGCAGTGTAAACACTTTAACATGATTGAGTACTCGGGCCGAGGTCTGAAGAGCAGGATATACAATCATTTCTTATGTCTGACTTCCAAGAGAAAAGTGAGCTCCAGCCAGAACTGTGAGAATCAATCCTTCAGGCACCATGAACCGCAGACCTAGTCAGTCAGAAGATTCCAGAGGGCTTCCACCACAAATTCCTCACTGGCAGGGGACTTAACCACAGCTGTGCGGGAAAACACTTATTCCTGGCAAACATGACCCCTTTTTGGGGATCGCCTTGGACACATACTAACCTTGGACATGTGGGTTCAGACTCGGAAAGTCTTGGAGTCTTCTCCAGCTCTGAGAGGTTGGAAAGCCCAGATCTAAGCTACGGGATGCTGTGGAAAGACTGAGGTGCCCTTTGGTCACCCTGGCAGCTGGTCTTGGCATCAGGGAAGCTCCAGGGAGCCAATATATGCTCTGGTTCCTGAGGACATCTCTGGCTCTTGGGAAACTCAGCCATTTCCTCAGAATGCTTTTGGGGATGGAGGAGTTAGGGCTCCTGGGGACTGATAGAGCAAGAATGCAATTGCACTTGAAGAGTCTGAAGAGAGCTGTGGTGTTCGAAGTGCTGGTGCTCGGTCCCTTGGCTGTCCACTCGGATTGACTTGTGCCTTAGTCATTTAAGGCCACAGTGCTGGGACCCTTCCCATCACTCAACAGAAGCGTCAACACCCCCAACAATACCTGAAGCTATCCAAAGGCCTTAGTAGGTTGGTTCTAAAAGATGTTAGAATATTCCCTGAGGAGATATCGGTCACTGGAGCAGCCCATGAGCATTAAACTTGCTTCCTTAAGTCTAGATCATGTAAAACTATTAAATCTTAATAGGAAATAAGAAGAGCACCCCAAAGCCATTGCTGTCACCTATTTGTCTAAAAAAATGGTTATTAATGTTTGGAATATTCATCCTCAGATTAGACCTTCCTCCTGGAAGCTCAAATTTATGCATTACACAGGAGTTGTTGCTCCCTTTTCTCTGAGGGCCAACCCCCTGCATCTCTCTGAGAGCCCGAAATAGGCCCAGGCACGTGCCTTTCTTTATCTCTTTAAGAGCCTGGGCCAGTAAGCTCAACATAAAACAGAACCCAGGCCATTCTGCTTGGAACATTGGCTTCTCATTTTCTGTTCATCAAGGAAGCACATGGTGGGAAAGATTAAAGCACAAATTGACTGAGGGCACAGTGACTTCCTTCTGCCCTGGCAAAGTGGAACTTCAGGCCCTCTTTCTCCCATGACCAGAGAAACAAAGGGGCAGGGCTTGGATGGAGAGGCCTGGGGGCTTGGACCCTCCCTCTGAGCTCTCTGGCTTATTGTGCTTCCGCTGTTTTGTTTTGTTTTTGTTTTTAATGTGTTCGCGTATGGAAGGCCTCCAGATATTTGATTAGCCTAATAGTTGACTACCTAATAGTTTCACAGTATAGTTTGAGGAAATTAAAAGTGGATTATTTGAAAAGGTACAATCATTCTGAAAAACCATTTGGCAATTTTGTAAAAAGCGACACACATGCATCTACCCTATGACCCAACAGTTGAACGCCTAGGTTTCTATTCAAGAAAAATGAATACATAGGTTCACCAAAAGCTTTGTACAAAAATGTCCTTAGTAGCTTTATTCATAACAGCCAAAACTTGAGAACAGCCCAGGTGTCCAACAAGAGAAGAGGGAGGCAAATGGTGCCATAGCCGCACCATGGAATACCACTCAGTAACAAGAAGAGGCAAACTCCTGGTGCTGGCAGCAACACGGAGCATCTCTAAAATATCATAGTGAGTACAGGCATCAGACACAAAAGAATGCATACATTATGATCCATTTAAATAAAATTCTAGGCAAAACAAACTCCTGATGGCAAAAATCAGATCATCAGTTGCTTTGGTTAGAGGGGAGAGGGTGGATGACCGGGAAGACATACAGAGGAGCCCTCTGGAATGATGGGAGTGTGTCTTGATATGGATTAGTCAAAAGTGTGTCCAAAATAATATTGGATACAAGCTGTAATGGAAAAAAATGCAAAATAAATGCAGTTTTTAAAAGTGTTTCAACGGTACACAAGACCTGAGCATTGCAACTGATGTGTGATAGCATTTCAGGTCTATGTAAATATAAAGAAAATGTGAATCTAAAGATCAAGCTGAGACTGCTCCCAGAAGCTGATCAAAATTGGCTGCTGCAAGAGTCAGAGTTACTGTGAGAACATTGGGAGTCACGCTTTGGGTTCCACAGGGCCTTCTGACTCCAGGATTCGTTCATCCCTCGTTCTTCAGATACACCTGTTAGCTCTTGCTCTGTGCTGGGCACTGTTCCCAGAAGAACAAAAATGACAAGGGCTTTGCTCTTACGGAGGTTACATTCCAGTGGGAGGAGACAGGAAATAAACAAACTTAGTTGTAGATAGCAAGAATTGTGATAAAGAACACAAAATAGGGTGATCTGAGAGAGAGTGGCTGGGATGAGAGAACTTAATTTCTTACCATTTAATTTGGGCAATAAGGAATAAGGAAGTGGTATCAGGAGCCAGTCATGCAAAGGTGGGGTCAGAACATTCGAGACAGGGGCATAGCAGAGCAACTCCCAATGTCCTATGTGCGAGCAGTCCCATTGGTTCCAATCGCTCCAATTTTCATCAGCATTTACCTTTTAAAAAAAAAAATAGTAGCCATTCAAACAGGTGGGGAGGAGGTGAATGTATATAAAGTTTCACTTATATAAGATGACTAAGTTATAGGATCTGCAGTCAACACAGTGCCTATAGTTAACAGTACTGTTTTAAACACTGAAAGAATTGTTGAGAACCTCTCTCAACACACACACACACACACACACACACACACACACACACACACACACAAGGGAAGGAGCAGGAGGGAGCTTTAGGAGGCTATGTTTATTACCTTTGTTGTGGTTATGGTTTCACAGTGTATGCTCAAATCCATCAATCATGTATGTTAACTATGTCCATTTTTTTGTATATAAATTATAACTCAATAAAGACTGTTTTTTAAGTGCAAAAAGAAAAAAAGAGAGAGAGAGAAGAGAGAAAGCAGAGGCTTTGAAATAAGATTAAGTTGGGTCCAAATTCATTCCCTACCATTCAGTCCATCATAGACTAGTTTGGGAAAGCAATTTAAATTTTCTCCACCTCAGTTTGTGCATCTGCAAAACAGGATGATAGTTAGCCTCTCACATAAGGATATTGTATGGACTGAGAGTATTACTTGTAGAATTTTTGGCAGAATGCCATTCCTAATAATTGTACAAAAGTGCTAGTGTTATATATTATCAAAAAAGTAAGAGTTTTATTACTTGGAGGTATAGATGTTTGGAGGCATAGATTTTTGTCTTTTGACCAAGCTGGCACAGCAAAATTTATATCTGATGCTTGGAGAATTTCCCAACAGAATGGTACAGTTTCTGGAGACAAGGTGTTCCTCACTGTTCCACAGAAGTCTTTTTTTGGCACATTCTGATTTGAGGAAGAATGCAAAGTCTGCAAGGATGTTACAAATGAGACAATTGGCAATGCTTCGCTCTGGTCACCATCTGTTTATCCATCATTAAATGACTGGGTTTGTTTTGACTTCTTTAGGGAAGCCTCTTAAAAGTATTTCCAACTAGATCTGACATCTTTGGGTCCCCTTGGCCACATCAGCTGGCCTCAGGACATGATACGCAACGTTGGGTGTTCAAAGGCTGGGCTAACACCTCCTGACTTTCCCTGAACAGTGCTTTTCTGATGTTTTGTGGTCAAATATGTTCCAATTCATAAAATACAGTTGTAGATTTGAACAGAGAGACTGAGTTTTCATCGATGATTTCTAAGGTGCTAATTGGAGGGTTAACAGGGAATTTTGAAAGTATTAATGGAATAATTTCTAATTCAGCAGGTGCATCACCTGCATACCATCTTCATAAGACAGTAGCCAAAATCCTGAGAAACACTCAGCGCATTTGATGGAAAAGCTGCCAGAAGCTTCCTTAGGCATTGTTTCCTTAACACTCTCAAACTGTCAGTCAGTCTCCACAGTCTCTCTGTAGCAGCTACACGTGGACCTCATTTCAATTTCAATCTTTTCAGAGAACGGACTTGACCCTCCTTTCATCTTCTTTTACAAATCACTACGTTATCTGTGCACCCTGTGCTAGGAAAGACAGTGTCAAACCAAATATCTTGTTCTATTTTTTTAACTAATATTTATTGTTATAAATGAAAATTTTATAGATATCCATCTGTACACTCTCTTTCACTTGTATTTGTGCTTATTCTTCTTCCCATGTGTAATACTTGGGATGGGAAAGAAAAACAGTCACAGCTTCATTACTATTGGTGAAGTAGTCATTATGGACTAATGATAAGATGGAATCTAACTTATATATCAAACTGTAATTCACTTTGTGGGCTCAGTGAGCTGGAAATGTTCCCATGACTAGGTTTTCTTCTCCAGCAACTTACAGCAGGTTCAATGAATGCCCTAGAGATTTATTAGTTGCTGAATATAGATGTGAAACTGCAGAGCTCAAAAAAAGAGTGCAGAAAAGAGTGACTGTATTATGCTCCTTGTCTAGACAGAGCAAGGCCTTTAAGGCCAGTCTCCTGTTTCTCATATTTCTTTAAAAGATTGGAAGGCAGATCTTCAGGATACAAGTGCACATGAGAGGTCTGAGGCCATAGTTCTCCTGGGAAGCCAAATGGAAAGAATAGTTGCTTCCAATAGACTAAAGACATCCTCCTTTCCTCTTTTCCTCTCGCTCTCTCCCTCCTTTCCTCCCTCCTTCCCTCCCTCTCTTCTTCCTCTCTCTTTCATTTAATTCCACTGTGGTCTGAGAACATATGTTGTATGATTTCTACTTTTAAATTCGTTGGTATGGTATGTTTTATGGTTCCAAGTGTGGTCTATCATGGTGAACATTCCATGTGAACTCAAGAAGAGTGTACAATCTGCTGTTGTTGGATGTACTAGTCCACATGTCACCTTAGATCCAATTAATTGATGGCGCTGCTCAGTTCAATCTGTCTTTACTGATTTCCTGCCTGTTGAATCCCTCAGTTAGTGATAAAGGGATGCTGAAGTCTCCAACTGTAATAGTGAATTGTTTAATTCCTCCTTGTAGTTCTATCAGTTTTTGTCTCATATATTTTGGCATTGTTATTAGGCACATATGGTGTCAGGGTTGTTATGTTTTCTTGGAGAATTGACCCTCTGTCTTTAGTTCTCTTTAGCCCTAATTTTCCTTGCTCTGAGGTCTGTTTTGTCCAGAATTAATGTTGCTACATTTTTTTTGATGAGTGTTAGCATGATAGATCTTTCTCCATCCCTTTACTTTAAATCTATCTGTGTCTTATATTAAAATGAATTTATTTTAGACAACATATAAGTTGGTCTTTTTAATCTATTTTTTATCCACTCTAATAAAATCAACTGTCTTAAAACTGATGTTTTATAACTAACATTTAAAGTGATTTTTGATATGGTCGTATTAATATCTACCATATTTTTATCTGCTTTCTATTCTGCCTTTGTTCTATTTTGTTTTGTTTGATTTTTTTTTTGTCTTCCATGCTTTAAATCATGCCTTCGCTAGTTTAACATAAGCATTTTATTGATTCTGTTTTCTCTCTTTTCCTAGCATGTAAATTATACTTCTTTTTAAAAATTACATTTTGGGAGGATGCCCTAGAAATTGCAATATACATTTGTAACTAATACAAGTACACTTCCATATGACATTAAACTATCTCACAGGTAGTACAGGAATCTAATAGCTGAATTTTTCCAGTTCTTTCCTCCAATAACTTATTATATTGCTATCGCTCATTTCACTTCTCCATAAGCTATAATCACCAATATATTGTTTCTATTATTATTTTGAATGAACTGTTATCTGTTAGATACATTAAGAATAACAAAAATAAACTATTTTCTTTTGTCTTCATTTATGCCTTTTCTAATGCTCTTTCTTTATATGGGCCTGGGTTTCTAATCCTTATCATTTTCACTCTCTGAAGAATTTTTTTTTTTAGCATTTTATACAAGACAGGGCTACTGGCAATAAACTATCTTGGTTTACTTTGTCTGAGAGAGTCTTTATTCTTTTACTTTTGAAAGATAATTTCACTGGATCTAGAATTCTAAGGTTTTTTCCCCCCTTTAACCGTTTTTAATATTTCACTCCACACTCTTCGTTCATGTGGTTTCTAAAGATAAATCTGATACAGTTCTTATTCTTGTTCCTCTGTAAGTAAGATAATTTTATTCTCTGGCTTTTTTCAAAATTTTCTCTCTGTGTTTGATTTTCTACAGTTTTAATATGATATTCCTGCTTGGAGCAGGAATAAATTCATAAATTCAGAGCTACCCGAATTTATGTTTTAGGGTCTGTCATCAATTTTGAAAAATTCTTAGCCATTATTACTTCAAATATCCCTTCTGTTCTTTCTCTCTTGTCCTGGTATTCCCATTATGTATATGTTACGCATTTGTAATTATCCCCAAATTCTTGGCTTTTCTGTCCTCCCACTCATTTTTTTTCATCCCTTTCTCTTCTTCACTTGTCATTTTGGGAAGTTTCTATTGACATCTTAAGCTCACTGGTTCTTTTCTCAGTTATGTCCACTCTATTGATGAGTTCACTGAAGGCATTTTTCCTTTTTGTTACATTGGTTTCTTTTTCTATTTTGTTTTACTGTGGCAGAATATGCATAACATACACTTTACCATTTTAACTCTTTTTAAGTGTGCACTGCAGTCACATAAGTATATTCACAATGTTGTGTAACCATCATCACCATCAATTTCCACAATTTCTCATTACCCTAACAGAAACTCTATAACCCATTAAATAATTACTTAACATTTCCTCCTCCTCCCTGCCCCTGGTAACCTCTATTCTATTTTTTGTCTCTG
>PVJD01018344.1:0-14750 GCA_004026545.1 Mormoops blainvillei | reverse complement strand
GGAAGGCAGACACTCTGTGCTTGACTGTCTCAGCTCCATCCAGAGTCCCAGCTGGGTGAGCATGTCCGGGGTGTGGAGCTGAGGTGGGGCCATCACGAACGGTCCGCGCCTCACAGCCCAAGCTGGTGCCAGCAAATTACTCCCAGTAATGGGGATGTTAGCCGAGGGAATTAAGGAGGCAATAAACAGTTACCAGAGTAATTAGACATGAATGGTGGACGTGCCAGGACTTCTCAAAGCTGCTGCCAAGCCACCTTCGTAGTCCTCTCCCTTTCACAGGGCGGGGTGAGGCCACGGGGTTGCACTGTTAAGTTGAAATGTTGACTGGTTCAGAGCTAGAAAATCAGACTGTGTGTGCACATGATAACCAAAAAGAAAATAATCAATTCTGTTATTTTGGCCCGTGTTAAAAATATGCACTAAAATGTGCCCCATCTCCCTGTAAGTGGGTGTCTTTGTAAGGCAATGTCTTGAGCTAAGCTGTTCAGTGTGAGGCTCGAGGCGCTGAGACCCGGTGGCCTGGGGCGCCCCTCGGCTGCAGGCCTCAAGAGAATGGGGATGGGGGGCCTGGGGGCCACTGTTTAACAATGTTAAATTAATAGCAAAGCTTATTTCATTATTCTTATCTCCATTATCAAAACAATGCCCAAGCCTCCTCACACAGAGCTGGTGGGAGTACAAATGGAGACAGTATTTTGGAAGGCAATTGGGCAATGCTGATCAAAATTTAAATGCTCATACCCCTTGACCCAGCCAGCCCACATCCAGGAATTTATCCTACAGAAATAGATACCCAAATACCAGGAAATGTATATACAGGGGCGTTCTTAGAAGCGCTCTTTGCACAGGGAGAAACTGGAAACCCCCAGCTGTCCATCACAGGCACTGCCTAATAAATCATGGGTCGTCTACACAACTGAATTAAATAGTTTTTTTTTTTAAATGAGGTAAATCTATAACGCTGTCAGGGAGACATTTCCAAGACAAATTAGAAGGGGAAAAAGGAATGCAGAGAAAGAGTGTGTAAAGCATTATCCCATTCTTATAAAAGAACTCCAGAGGTCAGAAAATGAGACTGCCAACTCTCGAAGAGGGAGGAGGTAAGAGATGAGGGCTTTTACTTTGTACAACGGGCAGGAGGAAATGTTCGAAGGCTTTTATTAACTATTTAGTCGGAAAAAGCAACAATAACAATATTCATTTTTAAATTAAATTAAATCAGTGAACCCTGGTAATAAAAAAATAATGTTTTGATTTTTCATTTTAATAGGCACCCTCAATACCCGAATGTGTACTTTTAACATTTACGTGCATGCCTTTCAGTATTTTTTAATCAGTTTTTCAGGAACAGCTGTTATTGATCTGTATGTATAATTTCACATCCTAGGGTGTTTTTTTTTTTAACTTAATATTATATAATTAAGCATTTCCCACACAGTATGAGTGTAAACAATGTTTCCATAGCCTGTGGAATATTCCAGATGGTTCACAATTTAGTTAACCAAACGCTCTGTTGAGTTGTTTAGCTTATTCTTTTTCCCTTTCTTTCTTTCTTCCTCTTGTAAGTACCCCGGTGGTAAGCATATGCAATCCAGGCACAGAGGAGGTGGAGGCAGACCCAGACAGGCAATGCTTCCCGCGCAGGGGCTAAGGCGGCTCACTCCGTGCCCTTAGCTAATGCTGGATTTCACTGAATTTGAAGCATTCCACGTTGTGGCCCATAGCTGGACATTGAGAAATGTTTGTTGCATGAGTTAATTAATTAATGGGCTTGAATTTTGGCCCTGACAGTTATTAGCTCCCTGACCCCCAGCGAGGGGCCTGCCTCACTCCCCTAAGCAGAGTCATTCACTCCCTGAGTTCCAAATATAAGACACAGTAAATCCGACTCCAAGTCAGGGAAGGGGACAGCCTGGAGCGAAGAAATGAAGAGAAACCCCATCAAGGAGAAGCCGGGTGTCACAGCACTTCACATTCCGTCAGGGCTAGAAATACTGTGTTCCTATCTCCTTGGTGAACAGGACCCATTCATTAAGCATGAAACTTCAGGAAATGTGAGTCCAGAAGGAAGTTTTAATTACCTTTCCTCTGAACGGAGGGAGAAGGTGGGTGGGGGTCACGCTGCACGAGAGCGGAGCCCCGGCACCTCAGAGGCAGAGGTGAGAATGGAGAGAAGTGAGGCAGAGGGAGGGGAGAGGCTGTGGTCTGAGGAGCACACACTGTTGCATTTGTCTGTCACTGTGTCCCTCACTGTGTCCCTCACTGTGTCCATCACTGCGCTTGCCACTGTGTCCGTCACTGTGCCCATCACTGTGTCCAGGGCTGTCCGCGCACATCTCACTTCATACCTCAGCCATCCTGGGAGACAGGCTGTCACCCCCTTTCACCAATGAGGACACCGATGCTCTGAATGGTCAGGCAACTTGCCCAAGGCCCCACAGCTAGTGAGGGCAGAGCGGGCACAGAGCCATCTCTCCACAAGCGCTGAGGGAAGCTGGCCCTGTGCCCAGCCCTGTGCCAACCACAGGGGCAGAGATGCTGTCGCTGCCCTCCAGGCCCCCACTCTGGTGGAAGACAGGTGATGATGATGATGAAGGGGGGCCTCATGGGGAAGCACAGGCCATGTGGGAGCCAGAGGGGGACCCTAACCCAGCCTGGGTGTCAGGAGCTCCCCGAGGGGGAAGAGGAGGAAGAGGAGAATGAGGAGGAAGGGGAGGAAGAACGTGTTCAGGTGGAAGCAACAAGCAGTTCAAAGGCCGTGGAGCCCCTACCTCTCCACGTCTGTGTCCGTCCCAGGTGGTCTCCCCAACTCGGCGGTGAGCAACTCGAGCAGGAATCACTCTCGAGTCTTCCCTGCATCCCAAAACCTGAAAAACAGGGCCTGGCAGTGTTGCTGGGGGGTTGATTGGCATCTGCCTATCGATTCCCGCCCCCAGACTTTGTCCCACCGTTACCGCGCCCTCCGGACTCCCTTCCGCCTCTGTCTACCCGGCTCGGTCCTCTGAGTCTCCACTGCCCGTCTCCTCAGGGAGGCCTTGGGCTTCCCCAGAGCACCTGGTGCCTCTGTCCCCAGCTGAATTTGGCCCTCGAGGGGGCACGTGTTCCCAGAGGCCCAGGACCTGCCTCTCTCGGACCCTCCCGCAAGTGCCAGCCTGTGCTTCCCAGGAAAAGGCTCCATGTCAGCCGAGCCAAAGCCTGGAGTCCAGCTCCTCCGATGTACGAATGAACCCCCATGGCCCCCCCGCGCAGGCCCGGGGAAAGAGCAGCGACTCGGGGTCCACCAGGCTTGGGCTCACTTCCCCTCCTGCCAAGGACAAGCTGAGTGACCTGGGACAAGTCAGTGCCTCCCTCAGAGCCCCAGACTCCCCTCTGGAAAAGTGGGAGCAGCAGTGCCCACCCAGGGCAGGGTGGGGGCTGATGGGGCTCAGCATGAACTCGGCCCGCACACGGTAGGTGCTCAGTGAACGCCAGCCCCTCCCCTGCAAAGGCAGGCGCACTCCGTGCGCTGCATCCACCTCAGAGCTGAGGTTCTAAGAAGCTTTGAATGACTCCTTTGTCCAGCAGCCTCCGGACCCCCAGCCCACCTCCCTCCTGGGCCCCAGCCCGGCCTTGAGCCCACCTCAGCCCCTCTTCTCCTGACGTAACTTGTGTGGTTTTTGTGGGATTTGTTCCACCCTCTACATTCAATAAATCTTCCAGGATGGTTAAATTCCAATCTTTTTCGTAATCTCCCCCTCTCCTCAGGGAAATGACTGAGTTCAGCAAAGGTCACACATAAAACAGACCATATCAGACCAGAAGAAGAGGCAGGGACTCTATCAAGGAGCAGCCGCCAGGATTAGGGGCCCCCCTTTCAAGGAGCACACACTCTGCCCTCTGCTGGGGGCTGCGAAGCCGAGGGCGCCGCACTGACTCAGAAATGCGTAATTTAGGTGCTTCGAGCTGGACTGCTCCTCACAGCCACGGTCCCCAGCCTTTTGGGCACGAGGGACCGGTTCGCTCACCCACTGCTGAACTCCAGCTGTGCAGCCCAGGTCCTAACAGGCCACGGACCAGCAGCGGGACCCCAGCCTTAACAGCAATACCGTGAGCTCTGTTTATTGAGCATCTACTTCCTTGGGCCCCCCAAGCCCTGTAGAGTCCACAGTGTGATCATCTCTGCTGCAGGATAGGAGACATGGAGCACTGAGAGGTGAAGGGACTCCCTAAGATCACGCACGGCAGTGAAGGGTGTGGCCGGGATTTGAACACAGGTCTGGCTGGCGCAAAGGCCCCTGCTCCTTGCCCCCACTCTCTTGCTCCCTGGAAACATGAGAAGATTCCAACAGGAAAGGTGAGCAGAGAAATCAGCCCAATCCAGTTGGATACTGACCAGTCTTTGCGTTCAACCCACTCCTCTGGTCATTTGCATATATTTGCATGCCATAGCTCAAGAGGCCTCAAGTATAGGCAATAAAATCAATTAATTAGTGCAACCAACCAGTGGGCACTTGCCTGCAGGATACCCTTAGACCACTGTAACACACAGAATTGATTTTGGACGTGATCCATCTCGTCGTTGCCTCCTGAGTCAGCAGAGCCCACCCTGAAGTAGGCCCAGCCCCCAGCAATGGCCCCTCCTAGTCAAAAGTGAGACACTCAAAGGAAAAAGACTGTTTAATTTCCTGGAATGAAGAGTCTGCTATTTTACTTTCTTAGACCATAATGCACATCAACAAAAGCAGGGCTGTGAGTAACAGGAGGGATGGCAGCCTCTGTTCTCTGCAAACGCTTCACAGGCAGCACTTTCTCCCAGCCCAGAGCTCATGGGTGCTCGGACACCCTCCCCAGGAGTGAAAGGGCTGCCTGGGACAGAGGGAGGACAGGTGGAGGACAGAAACCACATAGAGGGAACAGGCTCCCCCCCAGACAGGCTGCTCCGACAAGCCCTCCAGGGTCCGCCCACTGATGGATGGTTCCCAGTTGAACATGGCATAAGAGAAGACCCGAAGCTCCTGAGGTCATGAGACCCAAAAGAAGTCACACCCTAGATCCATACAATTCCCAACAACTTTAAGTGCCTTGGGAGTGATCACTGGTTTTCTACCACCCTCACAGCCAGAGTCACTTCTAGGGCTCAGATAGTCTGCCCACCAGCTGGAGAAAGGCTGGCCTGGCCAGCAGTAAGGTTGAGTACGCCAGGATGCATGAATGAATGAATGTATCGAATAGTGGAGGGAACAGTGAACTGATGCCTAAGTGAATGAATGAGTGCAGAGAATGGGTGAGAGCGAGAATGAATGAATGCACTGAGCAAACGACAGTATGAAACACTGGATGGAAGGAAGCAAGCCTGCCCGAAAGAGCAAGGCTAGAGATCATACTAGGTTCAGTCCCATTAGCCTTTCCTCACAGGAGAGATAACTGAAGCACAGAGAGGTTGGCAACTTGCCTAAGGTCACACAGCTAGCGTGAGGCAGAGCTGGGACTCCGAGTAGGTAGTCTGGCCACAGGGCCTACACTTCCAGCTCTACCTCGGGCTAGTACTGTGGCCACCGCTCATTAGAAGAACTGGGCCTTCGCACTGCGCACCACCCCACTCCTACTGACATTGAAAACAACTTGATGAAATCCGGGTCCCACAGTCAGAAGGGTGCTTGGTTTCACCATCAAATCAATTCTTGTTGTTGGCTACGATTTGGTTGGAAGCAGGGCTTGCCTTTTCTGTGGTTGTTTCCGGGGGTTACCCAACTTTCAGCCTCTGCAGAGCTGGGGAGGCAGTGGGAGGGCCAGGCAGGCTGCAGATGGCTGGCTGGCTCTGCCTCCAGCAGGGCACCAAAGGAAAGGGTGAGTGTCGCTGCCGGGAGTTGTCATAGCCTATGCCTTCTGCAGCCCCCTTGCCCTCAAACGTTGTTGTTTTTAGCCAGGAGATAGTTTAGTTTCCGTCTTGGTCTCTATGTCACTTTTTCTACCCACTCAGCTCTTCGAAGCAGATGGGGAAAGACAGGGAGTGGGGCCAGGGAGAGAAGGGTGGGTGGGGCACGTGGGGACAGTTTTTAGACTCAGCATCAGCAGCCAAAACTGCTCAACAGTGAGACAAGCTGCCCTGTCAGATGATGAGCTCGCTGTCCCTAGAAGTGTTCAATTATTACAGGTCAGCACAGAAAGGGTTTCCTGTGCTAGAGGAAGAAGTTGGACTCAGGTCATTTCCTGTGCTAATGTCCAGATTCCAACATTTTTATTTCACCTCATTTCTCTGAATGAGTTTACGTTGTTTCAACTCTTCTGCAGCGATTCCTAAATCCTAAGGTTCTGTGGGCCCTTGAGTCCACAAATGCACCTGTGATCCCACAATTCGGGGATTCTGTTTGAAGACAAGATACTCAGATCCTGAAATTCAAAGATTCTATAAAATGTTCTTAGAGTCTGTAAAAGATACTCTAATTCCAGGATTCTGTGCATCTCAGCTGCCACGAATGGTGCTGGCGTATTCAAAACGACTCAGCTGTGTGACGGGTGGGAGTGAAGCTTGGAAGACCCTGGGCTGCTTACCTTTAAGTATCTTTAGAAAGAAGTTATTCAGCCATTTATCTCCAGGGCCCTCTCAGCACTAAAAAGCAGACTTCCTGGGAGTTCCCATCCCATTCTCCCTTCTCTCTTATCCTTACCTGCTCACCCCAGACTCTCCCTTCAAGAATCCAGGGTCAGGAGAGTCGATCAAAGCATTCCAGAAGCTTTCCCTCCCCCGCACCTTCACTTGAACCTAGTTAATCCGCCAGCAGAGATGGACTCTCCCCTTGTCCTTGACAATAGTCTGCGATCTGCTTTCTTTTTGGATTCTCCCAAACACACTTCCCCTGGAGACCATCCCGCAGCTTGGAGAAACAGGGCTGGGACACCACCACCACTTTACCCCATTCCCCGCCCCATCCTACATCCCATCCCTTCCCCACCCCCTCTCCCCTCCTGCACCCCCAGCCCCTGAGGTGGGGGAGTGAGGGCTGCTCCCCTGTTTGCCTTCACATTGGGACCTTCTTGGTGAGGGTGGTGTCTTGAGAGGATTAAGTGGGTCTTGAAGCCCCAGGTAACAAAGGTCATTAGAAAAAGCCCTGGGGAGATGTGGTCCCAGCTGGACACTTCAGGGATTTTTTCTTTAGTGTTAATTATGACAATACCAGGGAATAATAATGGAAATCTCTGGTGCATTTCCCCTCAGTTTAAGCAGCTTGGTGTTAGGAAGCAGGAGCCCACGTTCATTTCAGTCCTGTTTGTTTTTCCTGACCCACTCGCCCTGCTCATCAAGGAGATCTTCTCCCCCGTTCCCTGTTAAATCGGTGGCTCTCGGTGGGCTCTGAGCAATGGCTTCCTTCGGGTTCAGTCTGGTTTCTCTGGAAAGGAACTGGGTCCCATGGAGGGGAGAAATGGGGACCAGGCCCGGAGGGGCTGGAATTTTGAGGGAAGGATCTGCAGTAGGTCCCCCAGGACAGCCCAGGGAAGCCCCGCCCCACCCGCCCCGACCTCAGCGGGAAGGTTGGGGTCCGCAGCTCACTGGCAGCAGAGAGGCAACCCGGGGCCCAGAGCCTGGCCGACTTGGCCGTGGAGGAGAGGAGCGGGGCTGATGGGGGTTCGGTCCTGGGCAGCCTGGAGCAGAGGCCGGTGTGTGAGAGGAGGGGGGTCGCTCCGGGCCAGGAGGCCAAGGTCACGCAGCAAACTGCTTCCGGTAGCCTCAGGCCCAGCTGGCTGGGCCGTGTCTGCAGCTGCTGCCCAGGACCCCCAACCCCACGGGAACAGAGGGGAGCCCGCACCCACCCTGCGCCCAGGCCTTTGGCTCAAGAGCCAGACAGTGGCTGGCTGCCTCTAAGTGGGGGAACACCTTGTGAAGCCAGAGCCGTCAGGGGACAGATCAGAGCTGTGTGGCCTCATTACCCCTCTGGCCTGATTTCCACTTTGTGCCCAGGAGCCAGGGTGGCTGCTATGGTAACCGCACAGAAAAGTGAGGTCACAGAGGCAGCGCCAGGCGGGACCAGGGGAGAGAAACTGAGGCCGGAGGACCAGGCTGGCCTGGGAGAGGAGGGGGGCAGGGCGGTGGTGTTGGGAGCCCCCCTCCTCAGCAGGCCCCGTGGTGGTGCTTCACGCACGTTGTCTCTGTAATCCTCACAATAGTCCTGGAAACCTCTGTTAACGTCCCCACTTTTCAGATGAGAAAACTGAGCGTCCCACGTGACATGCGTACCCTAGTCACCCATTCAGTAACGGGTCAGGATTCCCACTCAGACCTGTCTGGCTCCAAGGTACGTGATCTTCCTCATGCCCCAGTCGGCGCCGACGGGAAGAAACCAGCAGTTACAGGCTCCGTCAGGCACCGAGCACGGGCTCAGGGCCACAGGCCAATGTTCCAGGCAGGCTCTGGGCTGAGAGTGGGGACACCGAGGCTCGAATCGTGGCACTCTCACTTCTCTAATTGTAAACGTGAGCCTTTCTCGCCTTCAGGTGCCGCGTCTGAGGGGGGAGCAAAGGCTCACAGAGGTGCAGTGACCTGCCCAGGTCCCTCAGCCACAGGTAGGGCCAGGCTGGGCCCCGGGGACCTCACTTGGGGCTCACGGGCCTTGTCTCGTCCCAGCTCTGGCCCCTCCTCTGGTCCTTTCGGGCTGCTTGCCGTCGCCACCCTCCTCCTGCATGATACTGATTCATTCCCTCCCTTCAGAACGACTTGAACTGGGCTCCCTCTTCCAGTTGGCCTCATCCTGAGCAAGGACATCCGTGAAACCAAGGGTGCGACACACTCACTACTGTGGGGGTTTTTTCTGATACCTGTTAAAATACATACACAGTTGGTAAAACAGTAAATATTAATGTTTGTTCGTGCATCACCCACTGTCACCTCTCAGACCCCCAGGGAGCACGTCCCACTCCGCTGAGAGGCTCAGGCAGAGGAAGAGGAGGTGGCATCTGGGTGGGGGACGTGACCTGGCCTCTCCCAGCCCCGCCCCGCCCAGGACAGTGGGGTTTTCTCCTTCTCCTGGGGAGGCCCCACCCTCGCCTGCTGCCCCCAGGCTGGGCCTCAGCAAAGGAAACGCTGTGGCAGCAGGAGGGGGCCCAGCTGAGCACAAAGGCCTGGTGGGGAAGGGATCAAAGGCTGTGATGGCCCCAATGACCCCTGAGCATGGGACCCACCAGTCCTGGCTCCTGGAGGAAGCCCCAGGCTTGGGACAGAATTCCCAGCTCTGCACTCCCACAGGAGAGAGCCTGGGAGGCTCTTGCTGTCCTCTGGCCAAAGGCTCCTGCCAGGAATAAAAGCAGGAAAGTGCAAGGGAAAATCTGACACCAAGAGGAGGGAATAATTTCTTCAGCTGTGGCCGCCTGCCCGAGCGGCAACCATGCCAACCGTGGGGGAGGCAGGCGGAGAGGCCTCCAGACGGGAGTGGAGGCTGCAGGGGCCGGGCAAGGGGTCTGCCCCCGCCCGCACTCTAGAGGGGGCATAGGGGGATGTGGCCAAGCTGGAGGGGTCTGGAGGTAGAGCCCAGACCCTGACCTACTAACACCAAAGAGCGGCAGGGCCACGGGGGTTTTTCCCTAGAGGAAGGAAATCTCTGGGCCGACAGGGGCAGACAGGCCTGGGCTCAAGCCCCAGAGCCTCGACGTGCCTCTCCAAGGCCTTTCAGCTGAGCCTCACTCTACCCGACCTTTAAAATGGGGATAGTCTTCTCCCCAGGTGGATGTGGAGAATGAACGAGGCCGGCACCATCAGGATAGGGTCACACTCACAGTAAGCACTGCTACATGTTAGCTAGTCATGGGTTTACACTTATAAATAACTTCTTACAGCTTATAACATACTATAAATATATCATTATATAACAATCTGTTTCTATTTTATATTTATATTTATTATGTACATGGTTATATTTTTATCTAGATATCGTAATACTTATATAAGTAATTTATGTAGTAATAAGTATATATAATATAGTATATCTACTGTATATACTATAAATCACTATTTATGAGTTATCTGTTATTATTACCACAGAAAGGACACATAGAGAGCATATATGTTTCATGTGGCCTAAATATTTCTCATTCTTTCACACGTGCATCCAATCCACATACAGGGTGTGGCAAAAGTAGGTTTACAGTTGTAAGTAGGCAAACCACAGAATTTATTCTTGTATTAGTATTTATTAATTACTGTTTTTATTTTCCACACCAACAACCATATTTGCCCCGTCCTGGATTTATCAAGACCCTGGGGCATAATTGAGCACCGTCACACCCTATCAGAGTGGCTACCTGAGAAAGGACCGGGAGGGGTCGCTGTAGCTGTCAGACTGCCGGAATTTCAAGTTCAACTCACATGGACGAAGTGCGTACTGCACGCCTGGCACAGCTCAAGGGCCCGTCAGTGCAATGAGGCTCAGGGAGGTGAAAATTTGCCAAGGTCATGCAGGGCCTGAGCGTGCAGCCACACCTCACACCCATGTCTGGGCCCTGGGCGCCGTCCCCTTGGAGACCCCAGACCCCTTCTCATGGCCACCAAGCAGGGCAGCCGCTTACACTTTATAAGGAACCACATCAAACCCCGCGAACCTAAGGTAGCAACAGGAAGGGACACATTCTAACCTGTTCATAGGTTTTCCATGAGGGAGGGAAGGACAGTGTTGATCCCGAGGAGCTGCTGCCTCTGCCTTGAAGCCCAGGTGGGGGTTGTGGCTGAGGTGGCATCTGGCCCAAACCCCGGCAAAGTGGTTGTTCCCATCTTGAGCACCAACAGGCGCTCGCCCGGCACTCAGCACCTGCACGGTCCCATTTCAGTCCAAACACCCCAGCATGGAGGGAATTGTTCTCCCCATTTCCTAGGTGAGCAAACTGAGACCCAGAGGGGCAGGCACGGGCCCACAGTCACACGGCACGTCAGGGGCACTCGCCCCAGCTCTTCAGCTTGTGGACTCCGTGATGTCTCCAGGGTACTTGAGGGGCCTTCCTGGGGCCCCCATGTCACCTCTACTTTGGAGTACCCAGTATCTCCCTTCCCTCACCAGGCTGCATTTATCTTGACTCAGAAATAATTATATCCTAATTTGGAAACGAAGGACTCATCCATTTGCCCACAGCAACAAGAGAGGAAGGGGAGAGCAAGATGCTTCCTTGGGGCACTCCTACCACCTCGTGCACGACAGTCAGTTCTGAGCTGCCACCCCCTCGTCCAGCAAAGCCGCTAGACAGGTCCTGAGAGACCAGAGATGCATCCAGCCCCAGGCCCCTACCAGGCACCTCTGGGTGAGGGACGGGAGAGTGTCCGGCTGGGGTGGGGAGTTACGATCATCTCTGCGGAGATCCCCACCCACAGTCAGCCCCCACAGGGAGGTCACCACCCTCCTTGGGAATCTTGGTGTGCAGGAAGGAGGGGACAGTTTAACGGGATTAGATTAGGTGCTACAAATTAACAGAAACTAGTCCAACTCAGTGACTACAGCTGAACCCCATCCCCCAGCTGGGGCTGGCCACCTCATTCCTGGGCCAATGGTGCCATCCTGTGGCTGGACTCCTCCATAGCAGCCCAGGCCTCCGATTCCAGCCTCACTAAGATCAACTTTACCTCCGAGGTCCAAAGAAGTCCTTGAGATCATCTTGTCCAGTGTCAGGGGTTCATTTCACAGACAGGGAAACTCGGCCACCCGGGTAGCAGCAAAGGGTGAATGGGAAGCGTAGAAAATTGGAGCCCAACAGGCCTGGGCGACAGCCAGACCACGCAGTACCCAGGGTGTCCAACTAAGTTTCAGTTTTATCTCAGAGACAACAGGGAGCTGGGGAAGGCTCTTGAGCAGGGGTGTGGCCTCATCGGAGGTTCACCGTAGGACCATCCCTGGCACCAATGTACACAACGGGCTAAGAACAAGGCCGGGAGGCCAGTTAACCTGCTATGGGCCCAACCTGTGGAGAAAGGACTAGAGCTCCCTTTCAACATAATGAGCCCGAACCTCTGAGAGGCGATGTTCTGGAAAGGTCCCTGACTTTAAAGTCAGGATTTCAGGGCTCAAATCCCAGCCCTGCCACTTCCTGGCTGTGTGACACTTCACACCAGGCAGCCCGGGTTTCCCCTTTTGTGAAACACATTTATTAAATGACTCACTGAGAAGTCTGAATTAGAAATGGGATAGGCCTATCGCCTAGCACCTAAAGGGTGGTCAAAATATGGGACCACACGGGTGACCTAAAATCTGATTCTGACCCCAGACACTCAAAGGTTGCCATGTCCCCATGAGCAGACCTGTTCTGCCCCTGTGTCGACATACCCTGATGCCAACTGAGCCCCGCGGCAGCTCCGAGGCACGCCCATCCCTGGGATGGCAGGGAACCTCTGAGCAACTCCAGCCCCTCCCTTTTTAATTGCGCTTGCATCTGGAACAGATGGCATGCTGGGACTCCCCCCTCCACCCTTTCTTCACAGTGCATTGGTCCAGGAGAAAATCATGTAATTAAAAGAGGAGAAATGCGGAACAATCCCCTTAGCAGACTTTGCCATCTTCCCTCCCTTGTAAATCCATTAATGAACTGTAATTGCAAAGAAAAACCCCTTATTGAAACCTGGTAACCAATTCACTGGGGGCCAAAAGATTCCCATTGTCATCCAAGACCTGAGGAAAGAAAGAAAAAAAAAATCTTAATTAGTTTAGTACTGTTTATCTACATAAAAAAAAAACATCGGTTACCAAGTAATGTGCCTTCTGCCGATACACTGGCTGCCCTGGGGAAATGCCGGCTCTACTTCTTCCTGGGATTTGCTTATAAGCTTTTGCGAATCAGAGAGCAGAGGGAGATGAGGGGATGACATGGAGAAGATGAACGGCGGCCGGGGTTTGGGGGTGGGGGGGTGGGACGCGGAGTAGCTGTGGGGAGAATTACGATGAGTTAGCAGCAGGGGCCTGGGGACGAAGGCTGCCCAGATGCGGGCTGCACCTTCCTCAGAGCCGTGGGCCATCCAGAGGAAAGAGCCTGCCTGGGCATGTGGTCATCGAGGTGGAGACCAGGGTCAAGAGTACAAGAGCCTGATGACATGGCGGAGACCGCCACCTCCCCCAGCACCTTCAGTCAGAGGGCCCCTTCAACTCCTTCCGTGTAGTTAAGCTGGTTATTTTGAACTTTCTGTCACTTTAACCAAGAGCCCTAACTCGCCCCTCTCCTGGCCCACGGGCCTGCGGTCCCGTCTCCAGATGGCTGCTCTCGCTGTTTCTCCCACCAGCTGCGTCTTGCACGCTCCCTCCTGCCGCAGAATTCCTCATCCCTGCGGCAGGAATATTGGAAACAGGAAGCAGCCCTCCCCCCACCAAATGACTGGGTCCTCCGCACAGGCCTCCTCTGTCTGTTGCTTTCACGGAAAATCCTGAAGCTCAGCCCCAGAGGCCCCAGATCTCAACCCACCTCCGCTCAGCCTGGGCTCGGGGCCGAGCTGAGCCTGGTCAGAGGGCACGAGGGCGGCCTCAGCTCCACCAGCTCTAAGGTCCTGGGCTGCGGCCTCCCGCAGCCTTTGCTCTGTGGTCCCCTCCCTGGCCCTGGGCTCTGATCAGCCTCTCTGTCCTACACCTTCTCCAACCCCCGGCTTGCTTGGGGGGGCCTTCGCGCCCTGCCTGGCCGCCGCTTGCTTCCATCTGGGGTCCACGCCTGCCCTCTCTGCCCTCAGGCACCTGGATCGGGCTCCAGGCTCCTACAGGACCAGGTCCACCCTCTGCCAAACTGTGAGCCTGCTGACTGCCCGGGAGGGTGAAGAGGAAAGAGAGCGGCCCCTGGGATCCGCTGAGCACCGACTGTGTGCCTGGGGCTTGACGGCCATGATTACAGGCAGCAAAGCTAGGCCCGCGCCACTGTTAAGAAAGGCCTTAGCTTTAGGTAAACCTAGGAATCTGGCTCCTCCACCGATTCAGACAGTGTCTCATCACTTATAAAATGGGTGACACTGTTGCTAACTCGTGGGGCCCCCGGAAGCATTCATCAGGACCCTCAAGTAGGGGTTTGCACCCAGCCCAAGGATTCGCGGCCGCACCCCAACAGCTGCTCAGTCATCCTGCCCAGGGCCCGGCAGGGCCAGCCTCAGCGTCACTGCACCTCCCTCGGTGAGGCCTCAGTGAGGCCCTCCCCAGCCGAGGCCTTTGCACAACCTGCCTCACACCCCATCGGGTGTTTGTGGGGAAAACATGAGTCCCATTTATAATTGGAAACTCTGGTTACATCACTTCCTACTTAAAACTCTTCAGCGGCTTCGCACCGCCTTCCGGATCGAGGCCCTGCCCCGCACCCTCCAGCTGGCGCCGCTCTAAGCGGAGGCACGGCTGTCCTGGTCTTCGCCTCCTGGTGGAGCCAGGGGTTGGTATCCATTAGCATGACGCCGGTGGCCGGGGCCCCTGCTGAGGAGCGGAAGAGTTGCAGAGAGCCACGGTGCACGCTCAGGGTGGTCTCCCAGCAGGCAACAGGGGCTCCAGGTGGCACAGCCTCTGGAGGCCAGGTGGCCACAGCATCTTGAGGAACACCAGTGCCAGATGGGAGCAAGGGAGGTGTTGAGAAATTGACAGGTGTGGGTGTGTCCCTGAGAACCAGACACCACCCTCCAGCTGGCGGCAGCGACACCAAGTCCACCCTGGATGCAAAGTGTGGGTGGCCCTGATCTGCCGCTCCCCACGCATCATCTCATTAGCACCCTGCAGCCCCCTATGAGGTGGTGCCAGTATTTCTTTTCCACGGAAGGGTGAAAGGCCCTGCCACACCACCGGGTAGCTGAG
>PVJD01018343.1:0-14753 GCA_004026545.1 Mormoops blainvillei | reverse complement strand
AAATGCATTTGCGAGAACAAGGAGCAGGCCTAGCTTGAAACTGCAAAGTTTCAGCTCAGGCTGATCACCTCTCCAGGGTTCTTTTGTCAGGTCCACATCCTGGACCCCTAACGCAACAGCCAGAGAAGAAAGGAAGGCAAAAGAGAAGACAGACTGCATCCCACCCTCACCTTCTCCACACCCCTCAGGAACACAAGCCTAGGAATGGGGATGGGGACAGATGGGGAGGGTGACCCGGAGAGGTAGGATTTGCATCTCAAGCCCCCATTCCAACCTACACCTGTAAGTGGGAGCCTGGGGCATGAAAGGCACACCCACCTCTCTGCTACAGCCCAGCCGGCAGAGAGCCGAGGATGAGGACAGCCCCTCGCAGAGACAAGGCTGGAGACAAGGTTCCAGAGCCCGTTATCCAGTGCTCCCAATGCCCCCCACCATGCTGCTAGTCAGGCTCGCCCTGCCCCCACCAAGGGCACCCCTCGGCCGACCCACGGGGACCCTAGTGGATGGAGGCGCCACAGCAGTCCTTGGAGAGGCCGCTCCTCCACCACAAAGGGTCCTCATTGGGCAGGGGGGCTGGGCTCGGAGTGACCGTCCCTACCAGTTCGGGGCACGAAGGACCAGTCAGGCCAGCGCCCAAGGAGCAGGAGGAGAGGCAGACGCGACCCCCTTAAGGTTGACAGAACCCTAGGGCTGCCCGAGCCCCGGGCCACCGAGTGGGCTGGCCCCGCATTAGGTGGTGGGGGATGGCGCCCACCTACCTGTCCCTCCGCCGCCGCTGGCTCCTGGTGGCCGCCCGCTAGCCACGTGGACGCGCCCCCCGATCCCCACACCGGCCCCGCTGGCGCGCCCGCCCCCGCCGCGCCCCACGTCCTGCACCCTATGCCCCGCGCACCACCGCCGTTGCCGCCGTCGCCCCCGTCGCCGCCGCCCACACACTGGGCAGGCCCGCGGCCGCCAGGGCCTTTTAAACACGGACCGTACCACCGCACCGGGCGGGGGCGCCCAGGGAGGGCCGGGTGGCCGGGCGCAGGGGCCGGGGCCGCTCTTCTCTGGGGTGGGTGGAAGGCCCAGAGCGCAGCCCGGGCCCCGTGAGCTGCCAGGGTCCCAACCCAAAGAACTGACAGCCCCCCACTCGCGCAATGGCCGCGTCCGCAGCGCGCGCCTGTCCTCCTCCTCCCCACCCGCTGCCTCGGGCAACCCTGGGACCCGTGCGCGCCCACGCCACACCCCCTCGGGCCCGGGGCGCGCGCACGGCTAGCTTAGGCGCGTGCCGGCCCCGCCCCGCCCTGGCGCTCGGAGGAGCGCCTGGGCCACCTGCTGCCGGTGCGTGGCCTCCCTGTTCTCTCAGGCGCACGGCATCCAAGTATTCTGAGGTCCTTGCTTAGGACACCCTACTCGTAATGGTCCATAACCTCGAGGGCCTGCGACTAATAATATACAAATGCCCAGCACAAGGGCTTGAGGCAGTCACCATTTACACTAGGCCCCTTCCCCAGCTGGAGACCAGGATGGGAATCTGGGGATTTCGTTCCCTAGCTTTCCACCTATAATTCACCTATCATATAAGTCATTTAAGTCACGCATTTAAAGTGTGACATTCAATAACAGTATATTCACAAAGTTGTGCAACCACCCCTACTATGAAATTCCAGTGCATTTTCGTCAGCCCCAAAGGAAACCACCATACCCATTAGCAGTCGCTCCCCAGTCACCCTCCCTCCAGCCCCTAGCAATGGTTAATCTACTTTCTAAGTAGGATTTCACTGTTCTAGACATCTCATATGCATGGATTCATGCAATATTCATGTGTCTTTTGTGTCTGGCTTCTGTTACTATAATGTTTTTAAGGTTCATCCATGTTCTAGCATGTATCAGTACTTCATTTCTTTTTGGGGGCCAAATAATATTCCATTACATGGATAAGCCACATTTTATTTTTCCATTCATCAATTGGTGGACATTTGGGTTGTTTTCAATATTTGGCTATTGTGAATAATGCTGTTAGGAACATTAGTGTACACATTTTTATATGAACACATTTTCATTTCCCATCCATCTAGGAATGAAATCGCTGAGTCAAATGGTAACTCTATTTTTCACATTTTTGAGGAAAAGGGCCAAACTGCTTTATTTTTTCTTTTTTCTTTTTTAGAGAGAGAGGGGGGAAGGGAGGGAGAAAGAGAGGGAAACATCAATGTGTGGTTGCCTCTCATACGCCCCCTACTGGGAACCTGGCCCACAACCCAGGCATGTACCCTCACTGGGGAATCAAACCGTCAACCCTTTGGTTCTCAGGCCGGCACTCAATCCACTGAGCCACACCAGCCAGGGCCTAAACTGTTTGCAAAAGTAGCTGTACCATTTTATATTCCTACCAGCAGTGTATGAGGGTTCCAACCTCTCCACATTCTTGTCAAGACTTATTATTATCTTTTTGTTTCTAGTCATCCTCGTGGTTTTGAAATGGTATCTTGTGGTCTTGATTTGCATTTCCTTGTTGACTAATGATGTTGAGCATCTTTTCATGAGCTTATCTGCCATTTGTATGTCATCCGAAACGTCTGTTCAAGCTCTTTGTCTATTTTTAATCAGATTTTTGTTTTGTTGTTTTTGAGTAGTAGGAGTTCTTTATATATTCTGCATAGAAATCCCTTATCATATATATGATTTCTAAATATTTTCTTTCATTCTGTGGGTTCTCTTTTCACTTTGTTGATAGTGCACTTGGATGCACAGTTTTAAATTTGGATGATGTCAAATTTATTTATCTATTGTTACTTGTGCTTTAGTTGTCATATTTAAGAAACCATGTTAAATCCAAGATCACAAAGATTTACCCCTATGTTTTATTCTAAGAGTTTTATAGTTTTTGCTCTTAAATTTAGGTCTCTCATCCATTTTGGGTTAGTTTTAGTATATGATGTGAGGTTGTGGCCCAACTCATTCTTCCACATGTTGCTATTATCTGGTCATCCCAGCACCATTTTTTAAGTCATTTTCTTTTTTTAACTTTATTTTTCCATTACAGTTTGCATTCAATGTTCCTTTGTATAAGTTTCAAGTGTACAGCATAGTGGTTAGACAATCACATGCTTTACAAAGTGTTTCCACCAGATATTTCCAGCACCCACCTGGCCCCATACATAGTCATCACAACATTATTGACTATATTCCCTCTGCCGTACTTTACATCCCTGTGATGATTCTGTAACTACCAATTTGTACTTCTTAATTCCTTCATCTTTTTTACCCAGTCCTCCAACACCCTCTCCTCTGGCAACCATCAGCCTGTTCTCTGTATCTATGAATCTGTTTCTGTTTTGTTTGTTCATTAGCTTCCACATATAAGTAAAATTATATGGTACGTGTCTTTCTCTGACCGACTTATTTAACTTAGCATATTACCCACCCTGTCCATCCACGCTGTTGCAAATGATAAGATTTCATTCTCTTTTTTATGGCTGAGTAATATTTCATTGCATATATGTATGTACCATGGCTTTTTTATCCACTCATCTACTGATGGGCACTTGGGCTGTTATCCTGATCTTAGCTACTGTAAATAACGCTGCCATGAACACAGGGGTGCATACATTCTTTTGAATTAGTGTTTCGGGTTTCTTCAGATACACACCCAGAAGTAGAATTGCAAGGTCATAAGGTGGTTTTATTTTTAATTTTTTGAGATATCTCCTTACTGTTTCCCACAGTGGCTGCACCAATCTGCATTCCCACCAACCATGTGCTAGGGTTTCCTTTTCTCCCCATCCCTGCCACATAATAGCATCTTTTAAAGAGCAAAAGTTTGAATATTTGATGAAGTCCAATTTATCAGTTTTTTTCTTCTATGATTAATGTTTTTTAATTTCCTGTCCAAGAAAACTTTACCTAGCCCAAGGGCACAAAGATTTTCTCCAATGTTTTATTTAGATGTTCTTTAGTTTCAGTTTTTATCTTTAGGTCTACAACCCATGTAGGGTTCATTTTCTGTATGGACTAAATAAGATGTGTGAGTTTTCTGTGGCTGCCATAACAAAATTCCACAGAGTGGCTAAAACAACAAACATTTCTTCTCTCCTAGCTCTGGAGGCCAGAAGTCTGAAATTGAGGAGTAGGCGGAGCCATGCTCCCTCTAGGAAAGGGTCCTTCCTCATCTCTTCCAGCTTCTGAAGGGGGCTGGCAATCCTTAGCACTCCTTCGCTTGTAGATGCAGCACACGTCTCTTTTGTCATGTGGTATTCTCCCTGTGACTGTCTCTTCTCTTCTTAGAAGGACACTAATCATATGGGATTAGGGCCTACGCTCCCCCAGTATGGCCTCATTTTAACTGGATCACATCTGCAAGGACCCTGCCTCTACAGCAGATCTCATTCTCATGGGGACAGGACATAGACGTATCTTCCCAGGGGACACAATTCAACCCATAACATCAGGGTTAAAGCTTACTTTTTCTTCTCCGACCACTGTGGCTCAGTTGGGCACCGTCTTGCCAAGCAAAGGTTTGTTGGTTTCATGCCCAGTCGGGGCACATGTCTAGGTTTTGGGCTTGGTCTCCAGTCGGGGCATCTGCGACAGGCAACCAATCAATATTTCTCTTCCTCTCTTTCTCCCTCCCTTCCCCTCTTTCTAAAAAGTAAGTGAATAAAAAATATTTTTTAAAAGTTTACTTTTTCAAGTAGAGGTATTTCTGGTCAAGATGGCAGCATAGGCTGACGTGGCTCGCCTCTTCACACAACCACATCAAAATTACAACTAAAAATAGAACAACCATCACTCAGAATCATCAGAGATTGAATTGAATGGAAGTCTGACAACTATGAAATTAAAAAAAACCACATCCATCCAGACTTGTAGGAGGGGTGCAGACACAGAATGGGCTGGTCCCACACCCACGTGTGGTGGATAAATATTCAGGAGGGCTATCTTGGGAGCGAGGAGTCCCAGATCCACACCAGGTCCCCCAGCCCAGGGTTCCAGAGCCAGGAAGGTAAGACCCCACAACTTCTGGCTGTAAAAACCAGTGAGGATTGAGTTGGAGGAAGAAATTGCTGGAACCCCAAGCAGATCCTCTTAAGGAACCCACACCCTGACCTACCTACTCAGTCAGACTCACTCCCTCTGAGCTCCAGCACTGGGGTTGCAGCTTGAAAGGCACCAGTGGCATACAGGGAGAAATTGAAATGTCTGTCATTAAGGTGAGCAGAGGCCACCCTCCCTTTTCTAAACCCTTCCCCCCAAACAGAACCACAGAGCCAGCAAGCTGGTGCCATATCTGAGACTCCATCAACCTGGCTAACACTGTTTGACCTGCCTTGGAGATCCCCAGAGACTGTGCCCCACGCAACTTATGGGCCCGCCTGAGCTGCTTTTCCATAGGAATGGCAGATGCTGCACAACTTGGCTCACACTGCACAACTTCCTAAATCTTCTCAAAGAAGCAACAGCTGGCCTCAGTGAGCCCCAGGCCCAGCACAAGCAGCAGCCATCTCAGATTGCTTTAGGCCTCAGGCAGGGAGGCTCTGGGCAAAACACAGGTGCGGGCTGACCTTGGCCTGCACCACCCAGGAAACCCCAGGACCAGTGCACCCAGTGGGCAGCTACAGACCACATCAGAGCACCACCACCCTGCCCCTGCAGAGCTGATCCTCCACAGAGGGCGGAGGTTGGTGGTCAGTGGTCACAGCCAGTCCTTGCAGCTGACTGGCCTGGGTAAATCCCTCCCTTTGATCTGCCAACAGCAACCAAAGTTCAACTACAAGAGGAGGGTGTCCTCAGCCCACACGAAGGGTGCACCTTGAGTACCCAGCTCGGGTGATGGGGGAGACTGTGCCACTGTACCCTACAGGACACCTACTACATTAGGCCACACTACCAAGACAGGGAGTCAGAACGGCTCTACCTAATACATAGAAACAAACACAGGGAAGCTGCCAAAAGGAGGAGACAAAGAAACGTGGCCCAAATGAATGAACAGACCAAAACTCCAGAAAAAGGGCTAAACGAAATGGAGAAAAGCCACCTATCAGGTGCAGAGTTCAAACCACTCTGCATCTGATAGATTAGGATGCTCAAGGAACTTAGCGAGGACCTCAGCAGCATAAAAAAAGATCCAGTCAGAAACGAAGGACACGCTAATTGGAGTAAAGAACAATTTGCAGAGATTGTAAAGTAGAGTGGATGTAGCCAAGAATCAAATCAATGATTTGGAACATAAGGAAGAAAAAAACAACCAATTAGAACAAGAAGAAAAAAGAATCCAAGAAAATGAGGATAGTATAAGCAGCCTGTGGGACAACTTTAAGCATTCCAACATTTGCATCATAGGGGTGCCTGAGGGGGAAGAGAAAGAACAAGGAATTGGAAATCTATTTGAAAAAACAATGGAAGAAAACTTCCCTAATTTGGTGAATTAAACAGACATGCAAGTCCAGGAAGCACAGAGTCCCAAACACGATGGATGCAAAGAGGCCCACTCCAAGACACATCATAATTAAAATGCCAAAGGTCAAAGATAAAGAGAGAACCTTATTCTTTAAGATTTTATTTATTTATTTTTAGAAAGGTGAAGGGAGAGACAAAGGGAGAGAAACATCAATGTGTGGTTGCCTCTGGAGTGTCCCCTACTGGGGACCTGCTCTGCAACCCAGGCATGTGCCCTGGCTGGGAATTGAACCAGCAACCCTTTGGTTCACAGGCGGGTGCCCAATCCACCAAGCCACACCAGACAGGGCTAAAGAGAGAATCTTAAAAGTAGCACGAGAAAAGCAGTTACTTACCTATAGGAGAGTTCCCATTAGTCTGTCAGCTGATTTCTCAAAAGAAACTTTGCAGGCTAGAAGGGATTGGCAAGAAATATTCAAAGTCATGAAAAGCAGGGACCTATAGCCAAGACTGCTCATCCAGCAAAGCTATCATTTAGAATTGAAGGGCAGATAAAGAGCTTCCCAGACAAGAAAAACTAAAGGAGTTTTTATTATTATATGAAATGTTAAAGGAAATTATTTAAGAAAAAGATCAAAGCTATGAACAATAAAATGGCAAAAATGCATATCTATCAACAATTGAATCTAAGAAACAAACTAAGCAAACAAGAAAAACAGAGACAGAATCATGGATATGGAGAGGGTTTTGATGGTTGCCGGATGGGAGGGGGATGTGGGGGAATAGGCGAAGAGGTGAGGGGATTAATAAGGACAAATATGTAGTTATAGAATAGCCATGGGGATGTAAAGTACAGTGTGGGAAAGGGAGCAGCCAAAGAACTTACACGCATGACCCATGGACATGAACGATGGTGTGGGGATTGCTTGAGGGAGTGGGGGGCACTGGGGGGGCAGGTAAAGGGGGAAAAAATCAGAAAAACTGTAATAGCATAATCAATAAAATATCATTTAAAAAATAAATAAAAGTTTATTTTTCCATTCAGATACCTGACTGATCCAGTACTATTTCTTTTTTTAAATTTTATTTATTGATTTTAGAAAGAGGGAGGAAAGGAGAGAGAGAAACACTGATTTGTTGTTCCACTTTTTTATGCATGCATTGGTTGATTCTTGTATGACCTTGGATCAAACCCACAACCTTGGCATATCAGGACAACACTCTAACCAACTTAGGTACCCGGCCAGGGCCAACACCATTTTTTTTTTTTATTTCTTAAAAAGATTTTATTTACTCTTAGAAAGGGGAAGGGAGGGAGAAAGAGTAGGAGAGAAACTTCGATGTGTGAGAGACACATCCACTGGTTGCCTCTTGCACAACGCCCTGATGGGGTATGGTGGAGCCCGCCCCCCACCCCCGCAACCCAGGCATGTGCCCTAACTGGAAATTGAACTGAGCCTTTTGCTTTGAGGGACAACGCCCAACCAACCGAGCCACACTGGTCAGGTTGCCAGCACCATTTCTTAAACATCATAGCCCTAGTATCATCCCGTACACCAAAAGATTTTGGGTTTGATCCCTAATCAGGTCACATACCTAGGTGGTGGATTCAATCACCAGTCTGAGCGTGTACCAGAAGCAATCAGTTGATGCTTCTCTCTCTCTAAAATCAATAAACAGCCCTGGCTGGTGGGGCTCAGTGGATTGAGCACGGGCCTGTGAACCGAAAGGTCGCCAGTTAGATTCCCAGTCAGGGCACATGCCTGGGTTGTGGGCCAGGTCCCCAGTTGGGGGCGTGCGAGAGGCAGCCAATGTTTCTCTCACATATCGGTTTCTCTCTCCCTTTCTCCCTTCCTCCCCCTCTCTCTAAAAATAAATTTTAAAAATACTTCTTTAAATTAAAAAAATAGCCCTGGCTGGTGTGGCTTAGTGGATTGAGTGTGGGCTTGTGAAGCAAAGGGTCAATGGTTCGATTCCCAGTCAGGACACATGCCTGGGTTGCAGGCTGGGTCCCTGGTTGGGGGTGTACAAGAGGCAACTACACACTGATGCTTCTCTCCTTCTCTTTCTCTCTCCCTTCCCCTCTCTCTAAAAATAAATAAAATAAAATAAATTTAAAAAACAAACATATCCTCAGGTGAGGATTTACAGTATTTTTTTTAAACATCATAAATGTAAGAATTTATTTCCAGAATCCTAATTCTGTGCCATCTATTTCTATGCCTATCCCTGCGCCTACACCACACTGCTTTGACTACCATGGCTTCATAGTAAGTTCTCAAATCAAATAATATGATCCCTCCAACTCCGTTCCTTTTCAAAATTGTTTTGGATATTCTAGGTCCTTTGTACTTCTATATAATTTGAGGGTCTGCTTGTCAATTTCTACAGAAAAGCATGCTGGGATTTGGTTTAGGGGTTGCATAGAATTCATAGATCACTTTGGGGAGAGCAGTCATTTGGGGGCAGGATTCTAAGATGATCACAAGGTTTCTGCCTCCTAGCATACAAACCTATACAATCCCCTCCCCTTGAGGCAGACCAGGACCTCTGCACATGATGGGATATCACTTCCATGGTTATGTTACTAGTCTGCCGACTTGGAGTTCATCCAAAGGGAGATTCCTCGGGTGGGCCTGACCTAGGCAGATGAGTCCTTAACCAAGACTAGGACCTTTCTGAAGGGTGAGATTCAAAGCATGAGAGGGGCTATGGAGGGGACCAGGTGGCAAGGAACCTTAGGTGGCCTGTAAGAGCTGAAACCATTCCCTGGTCAATAGCCAATGAGAGAGTAAGGACCTCAGTCCTACAGTCACAAGGAGCCAAATTCTACCCAGAACCACACGAACCTGGGAGACGACCCTGAGCCTCAGATGACAAGGCAGCCCAGTCAACCTTGATTGCAGCCTTGTGGGACCCAGAGCAGAAGATCCAGTTCCATTACACCAAGACTTCTGACCTGCAGAAACTGTCAGGTAGCAAATGAGTGTTGTTTTAAGCTACTGAGTTTTTGTTAATTTGTTACAGGCAATTGAAACTTAATACAGTCATCCCCACAGTGTTGAGTCTTCCAATCCATGAACATGGAATTTATTCCCGTCTATGTAGATCTTTAATTGTATGATTCCATTTATGTGAAACTTCCAAACAGGCACATCCATACAGGTAGAAAGTAGATTGGTGGTTGCCAGGGGCCGGGGGAAGGGGAATGAAGAGAGGCTGTTTAGTGGGTACGGGGTTTCCTTTTGAAGTGCTGAAATGTTCTGGAATTAGATGGATGTGATGATCGCACAACATTGTGAATGTACAAAATGCCACCAAAATGTGCGTTTTTAAATGGTTAATGATTATTTTTATGTGAATTTTTCCTCAGTTGAAAAAAATTAAAACATAAAACCCACACTGAGACTCCGTGTCCCATCTCAGACTGTACACATCCCCTGGTGGGAAGGGGGAGCGCCCTGCGGGCAAAGCTCGGGGGGCCAGGACCCTCACCTGCTGGTGGGGCTGCAAAGCGGGCCAGGCCCCAGGGAAAAGAATTTGCCGATATCTGGAAAATTAATTACACTGCTCTTTAAAAAAAAAAGAATGAGGAAGCTCTGCACACAAAGACATAGAGAGACATGGAGGATATTCGGGTATATTAAGTGACAAATGTAAGTGCTCCTTTGTCGGGGGCATTGTGAGAACTGGGCCAGGAGTGCTGGGTGGAGGTGAGGCATCACCGTGTCCACCCTTTCATGCTGATGTGTGAACCAGGTGAATTTCTAGCCTCTGCAGAACAGTTCAAGGTAAATAAGAAAAGATCAGCATGCCCCTCTTCTCACTCGGCTACCTCTGTGACCTTTCCTCCCAGCCTCTCCATCTCCTCCCCCTTTCCCGCCATTCCAGCCCCCACCTCTCCCACCCCCACCCCTATGTCTTTGCATGTGGATCACTGCCTGCCCAGTTTTAGAATGACTGACTTGCCGTTTTTGTCAGCTTCAATGTCACCACGCCAGAAAGGTCTCTCCATCTTGCCCGTCCATTTCTTATTTCCGTATTTGTTTATAACCACATACGTTCACATGCCTACACACACACACATAATGATTGAAGGCTGGGCAAGTAAGGTAGGGCTGGCCTTCCCCTCTCCATTGTGTCTTTGGGATCTAGCCCACCTCTGGCTCTGGCACACTGGGCCCCAGAAATATTGTCAACCATTTACCGACTTCAGTGACCTCACCTAGTTCCAGAGCAGCAGACGGCAGCTCTCCAACTTCTCCCTGCAGCCACCCAACCTCCCCGCTGAGCTCCACACTCACATGAATCTATGGTCCAGGGGAGAGCCCTGGGGCTACAGTACCCACTCCGAGCAAAAACTCGGGGACAGCTGCAAGAAGTTTGCTCCACCAATGCTCTTCCAGCTCGGCCTTCCAGGCTGCCACCGCAGTCCTTAAGACAGGGGGCTCCTCCCTTGGGCTCCTCTGCCATGGTACAGCCTTTCTCTTCACTGGCCCTAAGGAAGTGGGTCTCCATCCCTGACAGTCCCCCTGCCCCTTGATCCTGACCCTTAAGGGCTTCTTCCTGCTCCAGCCCAATCTCCCAGGGACTTAACGGGGCTTCCACAAACGAAGTCCTTCCCTGCCACCACCCAAAATTGAGCCTCAAGGAGCTTGTTTTCCAGAAGGTGCGAGGCTGAAGGAGGCTCCCTCAGAAACCATCTGCCATTGGGTGAACTAACTGAGAGAGGTTCATTTCCCTGGGAAGCCTGCTCTTCTGGTAGCTTCTCAAAGAATGCAGGAGGGGGTTGGTGGAAGGCCAAACAATCCCCTCTCTAGGGTTTCTGGAACTGAACAAAAGGTCCCATTGAGGCTTCCCAGACTTGTGCACGACCTAGGGTCACGCTTGGCCACCCCCTCCCTGCTGTGCCCGAGGTGCTCTAGCCCTCCTCCCTCCTCCAAGTGACCCCAGATGGCCACATCCCAGACTCAGGGCCTGGAAGCCTGAGTGAGAGCTCCTAGCTGCCAGCCAGGCGTCCCCAGGCGGTGGCAGAACAGGACACAGGGGCCCGCCTGCGGGAAGAGAAGGGCATAAGAGCCTCTGCACCCAGCAAAGCCCACACATTTGTCGACGAAGCGAAGCGGGGCCACGCTCGGAGCCGGGAAGCTCCCTGCCAGCCAGGAACTGTCCTCTGTACCCTCCGATTGGCCTCAGGCAAGGAGAAGAAGGGCAGGAGAACGTTGTGGTCAGCTTGCCTTCCTCAGCCTCCTGGAGCCAGGTGTGCCTGCCTCAGCTTACCCAAAGGGGACTGGGAGCACCCACCCCTCAGTCAGATTACCCCGTTGGCGCCATGACAGCAACCAGCCCCAGGGCAGTCTGAGCAAGGCACCGGAGCAGCCTTCCCATGTCGGGACTAAGGAGACATGCCGAGGAGGGCCCGCGGCAAGGGCGGGTTTGCAGAGCTGTGGTAGCCATCTGCAGCTAGGAGCCACAGGACAGCCCTGTCCCCTATGGAACAAGCAGCCTGGAGACACAAGAGGAGCCCAAGGGCCTGGGAGGGAGGTTTGCAGTAGAACACCCCTCCCACTCACAGTAAGAAACCACAATGCCACGTAGGTGCCTTGGGGAGGGCGGGCTGGCCACAGGCACAGCTGGGCCTGCCCGGGGCCCCTGCGGGTTGCAAATGCCCCCCTCCTCCCTCCTCAGACTCGCATTCCCGCCCGTCCTCTTCCAGTCTCCCACCCCCAAACACACTCTTTCTCGCCAGACACAAAGACCACAAATATTGTATGATTCCATCTATGTGCAACCTCCAGAACAGGCAAATCCGCACAGACGGAAAGCGGAGTCGGGGCTGCCAGGGGCTGGGGGCGAGACTGCCGATGGGTACGGGGTCTCCTTCCGGGGTGCTAGAAATATTCCGCAACTAGGCGGAGGTGACAGTTGCACAACACTGTCCACATCCTAAATACCCTTGAATGTACACTTGCAAATGACCAAAACTGTGAACTTTGTCATCTGAATCTTATCTTTAAAAAAATGTGTCTTTTTCAAAATAAAACACAGTACAGGCGCTCTGACTCTGACATGTGCATTTCTTTTTTTAAAAGATTTTATTTATTTATTTTTAGAGAGAGGGGAAGGGAGGGAGAAAGACAGGGAGAGAAACATCAATGTGCAAGAGAAACGTGGACTGGCTGCCTCTCATACACGCCCTGCCAGGGGTGAGGGGCGGGCAGCCAGGACCAAACCCACAACCCAGGCATGTGCCCTGACCAGGAATCAAACTGGTGGCCTTTCATTTTGTGGGGCGATGCCCATCCAACTGAGCCACACCGGTTAGGGCCATGTGCATTTCTTTATCATAAAAGAAAAAAGCAGTAAATGACAGCATCGGAGGGCAGGGGATGATCAGTGACGTCACAGGAGGGAGGAGCCGGGCATCTGGAGTCCTAGAGACCCGGGGAGTGGGGAGACTGGAGGGAACTGGGGGAGCAAGCCCGCTCCACCTGTGCATTCACCGGATCTGGTGTGAGGACAAAGGGACAGAGAAGGGAAGCCAAGCTGAGCAGGGGTGGGTTCGCCCATCACTTGTGGTCCTCTAGCAGAACAATGCAAACCACCCCCAGCCAGGCCGGCTCCCACGCCCCAGCTCAAGCTGACCAGCCCAGTCCCAGGAGCACTACAGAGGGGCCTCCTCACCGTGTACTTGTCCCACTTCTTCTCAGGGTCGTATGGTTCCCAGCGGCTGGCGGGGAAGATGTGCTTGTTCTTCTCATACCAGCTCCTTAGCACCACCTTGCCCGCATGTGACTGAGGAAGGGAGAAGAGCCAGGCCTTGGGGCTCAGGGCCTCCCGGGGCCTGGTTTCTCCACTTCCCCTTCCCTTCACTGCTCTTCCCTCCCCTGGCCCAGCGTCCCAGCTCCACCATACCTCATCCTTCTCCACAGTGGCATCACTGAGCAGCCGCACGTCATCGTGAACATCGAAATTGAAGAGTGGCCCTGCAGGGGAGAAGCAGCCAGCTCACCCTCAGGCTGCTGCCCTGACATGCTGGGGGCGAGTGGCTGGGGACGGGAAGGGGCTGGGCCGAGCACACTCACCACTCTTCCCTCGTGCCTTGGTGACGATAAAATCGTAGAAGCTGTGGTGCTAGGGGCAGAGGACAGGAAAGCCGTGGCTGAAAACCCATCTCGGCCTCTCCCACCTACCTGCCCGCCCCGCCCGCAGGCCGGATTCAGGCACAGCTACACGCATTGCAACCCCAGCCCAAGCCAGGGCCCCAGAGCGGAGCCGAGACCGTCCCACAGGGCCCCCAGCATGCCAAAGCTCACCGCCCCGCCCCCTGCCGCCCTGCCCAGGGCTGTGGGAAGAGAAAGGGGACTCACATGGGGTATGATTAAATCCTCCTTGATGTACATGAGCTGTTCCACCCCTGCCGACCTGCGGGAGAAAGGCAGGAGGGTGAGGACAGATGAGGAAGCGGCCAGCCAAGGAGGCCAGAGCCAGAGCTAGGAGGCAACCCCAACTGCTCCGAGGCAGGCCACTAGGTTTGGTGAGCCCAGGAGTAGCACCCACTGTCCTCCACCAGTAGGTTAAAAGGTGAAGGCCAATGCTCTCGCCTAAGCTGCATACCATGACAGGAACAGAGAAAGAATCCCGAGCCTCTTCTTAGGGGCACGGTGCCAGCAGGCCCCCTTCCTACTCAGGGAGGAGCCATCCTGGTGCGCCACCAGCAGCAGCCACCACTCGGGGGTTCTGGTACCAGGGCTGGAACTGCAGGCTCCACACACACGCACATGCATGCTCACGTGTGCCCATACATGTGTACATGTGCACGCGCACACGCCCTACCTGAGCTCGCTGAAGTCTTTGCGCAGGATCTCAAGTGCCTTCTGCAGGAACTGCTGCATAGTGTTGCCTTTTTTCATCTGCATGAGTGGGCCCCAGAGCCAGCACCCGGGATGCCAAAGAGTTGGGAGGGAAAGATGAGGCTGTGGAGAGGGCTCCCAAGAAGGCAGTGGCCTGAAGGCCCCTGCCGGGGACCCCAGAACCCCCACTACCATCACAGGTGGCCAGGCCCCCTTCTCTGCTCCCCCGAGGATTCACAAGGGCCACCCGCGTGAAGGGGCCTGCAGGGTTCCAAATCCAGCTCGTCCTCGCAGAATCTTAGGAACACAGGTAGTAGGGCGCAAGCCCCACACTGCCCACCTTGACTGTCCGCCGGTGCCCAGAGCCATCCCAGTAACTGAAGGTGATTTCAATCTCCTCACCTACAGAGCAGAATTACCACTCAGCCTCCAGAACCATGTGTCCCCAGGCTCCGCAAGCTCCCCGGGGCTCAGTCCCCAGCCCCGGGCTCTCACTGTCCCAGCAACCCAGGCCGGGCC
>PVJD01018342.1:0-14757 GCA_004026545.1 Mormoops blainvillei | reverse complement strand
CTGCTTCCAGAGGTACCACTACCGACATCGGTTTCAGGGGCACATTCTCGTACATATCCTGGGTGATCTTAGCTCTGTGCCATTTAAGAGCAGATTTTATTTTTAAAATCAGCCCCAAGTCATTTAAAGAAAAGTTTGGTAAAAGGAGGTGAGTGAGTCAATGCAGAGATGCCGTTTCGGCTTCCAGAGAAGGTCTTGGATGACTCAAATGCCAGAGGTAATATCAAGGGGAAACTCCAAGGGCACGAGGGCAGCGGCAGCAGGCCCAGGGACTTCAGAAGGGAGACAGCTTGCTTAGATTTGTAAATTCTAGGGTATTCACTTGAAAAGTCTCTTTAATACAGAAGAGACCTCTCAGGGCCGTGTTCAAGTAACAAATAAGAGTGATAATTGAGACCTTTAAAATGTACTTTCTTCTCTGGCCGGGCCCCAGGTCAGGCTCCCAAGCGGGCTCCCCTGTAGCCGCTGATAACATCGGGCACCCAGAGCACTTCCTGGCATTGTTCTGGGTGTCACTGATGGCGAGCGAAGGGGGAAGGAAACACCATTCAGGGCCCACAAAGCTGAGGGGAACTGATTTTCAAGTTCAAGGCTTTCAGGTCCATGGCACAAAAACATATGCATTTTAACTACCTAGGTTAGTGAGGATGGAGTTAATGCCCTCGGATCTGTTCTTTCCTTTTGATGGGAAATGCCTTTTAATTAATGTTTTTGAAATGCATGTTACTGCACGAAGAGGCTTGTTCCCGTGCACTTTTGATTTAGTGCTTTCCTACACGATGCTGTGAGAAGAACGTGTAAATAAGACGCTGGGAAAGCAAAGGTCTCATTAACTCTGAGCCTGTTTAATTCAGCAAACATTTATGAAACACTGTAGGTTCCCAGCACTGTGGTAGGAGGTGCACCGGCTGAGGAGCAAAGACATGGGTCACACGTTAAAGTGCTTTACAAGCTAGTAACAGCATGGACAAGTACTCAGATCAATGGCAGCATAAGGTGTTAAAAGAGAGGTGTGAAAAAGAGATAAGGAAGTAGGTGGGACGATAGCAGAAGACTTCATGGAACAAGTGACATTTCAGTTGAATCTTTACTTTTAACCCTTCATTTTTTAAAAAGATTTTTAAAATTTATTTTATTTTTCAGACAGAGGGGAAGGAAGGGAGAAAGAGAGGGAGAGAAACATCAATGTGTGGTTGCCTCTCGCGCACCCCCTACCGGGGACCTGGCCGCAACCCAGGCCTGTGCCCTGGCTGGGGAATGAACCCGGTGGCCCTTTGGTTCGCAGGCTGATGCTCAATCCACTGAACTACACCAGCTGGGGCTCAGTTGAATCTTAAAGGACAGATAAAATCTCGGCTGACCTAAGGATTGCAGGCAGGATGGGAAATCCAGATGGAAGGAAGAGAATAAGACCTGGAAAATGCAGAGGATGCTGGAGAAATGGTGCTCCTCTCTGACCCTTGGTGAAGGCAGGGGAACAGAGGCAGAGTCCCTGAGAAAGAGACAATGGCCAGGTAGCTCAGATGGTTGGAACCTCATCCCGTACAACCCCAGTCAGGACACCATACCTAGGTTGCGGGTTCGATTCCCAGTCGGGGCACATACGGGAGGCAGCCAATCGATGTTTCTCGCGTCAATGTTTCTCCCTCCCTCCCTCTCTCTCTCTCTCTCAAATCAATAAACATATCCTCGGTGAGGATTAAAAAATAAAATTTAAAAGACAAGGTAGCGAGGAGGAAAGGACAGATCCCTGGACTGGTCCCTGCTCCCGGTTAATGAGATCCCCTTTCCTGTCTCTCTCAGACCTGGCTGATTGCAGGCAGCTGTCCTGCAGAAGTTAGTTCATGAACTGATTCATTGTAAGGTGACTTGACAAAGTCTTAAGTCAGTGCTGTTCCTGTTTTTGTATATCTACACCGTAAAAACTTTCAGAACCCTGGCTGGTGTGGTTCAGTGGATTGAGAGCTGGCCTGCAGACTGAAAGGTCGCTGGTTCGATTCCCTATCAGGGCACATGCCTGGGTGGCAGGCCAGGATCCTGGTTGGGGACATGCAAGAGGCAACCGATGGTTGTATCTCTCACACACTGGTGTTTTCCTCTCTTCCTCCTCCTCTTCCCCTCTCTCTAAAAAAATGAATTAAATCTTTAAAAAAAACTTTTAGAAACACAGCGACTGACTGGATGGAATTACTCATTTAGAGTAGACTTTCATACCTTGAGCAAGGGTTTCTCTAAGGGACAGACTTCAGACCAGAGAACACGGCTGGACCGTAACACACAATCACAGGAGGTAAGTGAGTGCCGGAGAGGGGCTCTGTACAGGTTGTGGCATTTGGGGCGGCAGGGACAGCAGGCTGGGGACTGAGGTCTGACGGGGGTTGGTGGTTGTACATCTTATCTTGACGTCATCCCCCAGCGAGCGCCATTTCTCCCTGGTTGCTTTATTTATGTGCCAATCTCCCATTTTTATCCTCTCCCATCGTCTTCCTTTAGCTCCACTTGCTTTTTCCAGACCCAGCACCATCACACACACACCATATGGCATGATGTTGTCATTTGGCAAAAAACAGTAAAATGAAATTAAACTCTCCTTTCCATTTTCCTCCCTCTCCCCTTTCCTTCTGTTGCTAGTTAATACACTCGGTGGTTCTGGGGGAGGCTCGCACAGCTGGTAGCCTGCTGAAGGGGCCATAGATGATGTAAGGTACCACTTCAGAGACAAACACATTCCCCTGCAAAATGCCTGAGCTTGACTGTGCAAGGGAATCCGACAGAGACCTGACGCAGACGAGCCCCTCGTGGTCTTGCTGGTTGGCATTAAGGCGTATCTGTTATTCCATATGTCACATGTTCGGGAACTGCAAGGCCTGGTGTACCCACTGAAGCGCATTTTCAAAAGGATGGAAGTGTGTGGCATCAGGGACAAAATGAACACTTTTCCTTTTGAATCTTTATAGAATACAATTGCTCTCTTGCCTTCACGTGCTTTTAAAGTAGTATGGAAAGAATATGAGGCCAACCTTCAAGTACATTTTTTTCTTTGTTTTAAACAAAAGCAAGTTTACACAGCAGTTGGAAACACTGTACCAAGAACTTGTACTTCCTGAACTATCTGAGAGTTAACTGCTGATGCAATGCCCCATTATCGCTCTCGATGCTTGTTCCAGGGTGAATTGTGCCCCCGAAAATTCATCTGTTGAAGTCCTAATTCCTGGGACTGCAGAATGTGGCTGAGTTTGGGGACAGGCTCTTCAAGGAGGCAATTAGGTTAAAATGATGTCAGTAGGGTGGGTCCTAATTCAGCACGGCCGGTGTCCTCATGGGAAGAGGAAGTTTGGACACACACGTGGTGCAGAGAGAGAGGATGTGAGGGCACAGGGCGAAGATGGCCGTGCAGGGGCCGAGGAGGGAGGCCTGGAGCGAGCCTTCCTGCACGGCCGCCGGAGGAACCGCCCTGCCCACACCTGGGTCTCCAGCTTCTACACTCAAGGCCTGGGTGACGATAAATATCCGCGTCGGCCACATAGTCTGTGGCACATTGTTATGTCAGGCCAAGCAAATGGATACAATATTTATCTTAGTGGATATTTCCCACAAACAGGGACCTTTTCCTGCAGAGCCGACAGCACAGCACTCAGAACCAGGAACCTGACACCGATGTGCCCCCATTGGCTCATCTTTAGGTCTCATTCAAGCCGCACCCGTTGCCCCGATAATGTCCTTTACGGTAAAAGGAGCCAGTTCAGAATCACTGCTCGCATTCGGGCGTTGTGTCTCTTCAGTCCGCGGTGTTTCCTCAGCCTTCCCTTGACTTTCGTGACCCTAATGCTTCTGAAGGTTACCAGCCAGTTATTCTGTCTTGGCTCCGGGTCGTTTTGAGTGGAAAGGAGGCATTGTTCCAGGGCAAGTGGAATCTAAAAAGAATTTCTTCACTACTTAGAAATCGGGACGCTGTGATTTTTGCTATGTTGTGTAATAAAACGCCTTCCTCTGCGTGTAGCAGCCTGGGGATTTGTTGTTGATAATGCCGTTTTAATAGTTCCCATAAACTTTTTTGACTTTATTAGGAAAAAAGTTAAAAAAAATTAAAGCAATATTATAAATGAAATCTAAACGTCACCTAATATTGCCCGATTTTTACTGAAAATGGTAGCTCCGCCCCATCTCTCCTTTTTCTCGATCGCTGCTTCTCTGAGACAACCCCTTTTGACTCTCAGCCATTGCTTTCTTAATATTCGCCTCCGTATTTCTAAATGACACTTTTAATATAGTTCTTAGTGGCTCTTGTTCTTAGTGAACTAGCCAGAATTAATTTTGTTGTTTGTTAAGAACACAAATGTATTACAGAATTTGGGGGCCTTCTGCAGAAAAATAAATTTGAAGCTGAACTTCCAGAAATAATGTCCCAGACCACACCACAGACTGACCTGTAAGGGAACCGTGGTTATTGACCTAAAAACCACAGCACCAGGCCCATCCGTAGGAAGGGCGCCAGCCAGCGATGCCTCGATCCGCGTGTGTGTGGGAGCCCTTCACGGCCGCGGGCGGTGCGGACACACGTGTAAACGGAAAGTCGCACGGCGAAATGCTGTGCAGCTCCCCTTCGGGCCCTTTCTGTCACCCTGCGCCAGCCCCTGCCAGTGTTTCCTTTCCTTACCCACTCCTTCCTAGTGTGTGTATGTGTGTGTGTGTTTGAGGGAGAGAGAGAGAGAGAGGGAAATTAGTGGAATGTAGCCATACACTGAAGTGTGAAAAGGGAAGCACTTTCTCACAGAGAGCTTCAAGAGCTAGAAGGTGGGTTGCATGCTGTTGAGTTTTGCTATGACAGCCAGTAGCTTACTAATCACGGTTATTATAACGGACTGGTCTGATATCCTTGCTTACCTCAGTCTGGTTCTGATGCTTGCTCTGCCTCTTCCGATGGTGTCATTTGCCTCATGGGACGCCTGTGATCTGGGGTTCAAATGCAGCTCTGCTGTGCTGCCGTCAAGAGGCTTTAGCCGTGTGGTGGTGAGGGTGGGTGTGGGTGGGTGTCCTACAGTCCCGGGACAGGTCTCCAGGTCGCAGTCTTTCACTGGGCCTGGGTCCCCGGGCTGCGAACTTCACGCGGGTTCTCAGTTCTCCGTGCCCCACTTTGGTCGGACGAGAAGGCCAGAGGAGGCTGGAGTCGGGTGTTTTCCTCCCCTCAGGTCCCTCGGGCTCTGGGAAAACCCCAGCAGTTTAGGGCCTGGTTACACACTTCCTCCTGAAGGCTGACCTTGTTAAACGGAACAGCACCCTCCTTCTCTCCTTTTCCTGCTGGAAGCACGAGTGGCTTTTCCTCTGATCTTCACAGTGCGAACCCGGCAGAACTCTCTGAGGCAGGACGCACAAACATCTGTGCCACCTCCCCGCTGTGACTAGGTCCCCCTGGGGCCTTGAACTCACAGACTTGTCCACTCCAGCCTCCAGCAACTTGTCCACTGTGGTTCGGGCTGTCCTGCCCCAGCACTGGTGCCTGAAGAGGTTTCCGCCCCGAAAAGCTGTGAGCCTTTGGATCGGCCAGCCAGCGTCTTCAATTGCAGAGGAAGTGGCTTGCCCTGGGACCTCGATTCTCTGACATATCTAAGGAGGCTTGTTGATTTTTTAGCTTGTTGAAATTTTCACTTACTAGGACCGGCTGATGACTTAAGCAACTTACGTGCTACACTGGAAATTAGAAGTCGCCACCTAATGGTTTTGGAGGTTCTGAAATATTTCTCTGCCAGATGACGGCCCCTAAAGTTAGGTAAACCCCAATAAAATTAGGCAAAGTTAGGTAAACACATAATTCCATATTTGTTTAGTATGTTTATTTGAAACACCTGGAAGACGAGACATGGCCCACATGGGCTTTGGGGCTGGACGGCCTTTTGGAATGTGATGTGACCGATGTTTGTTTGCCTTGACATCAAACTGGACTGTGGCTGATGTATGATTTTGGACATGTTACTTAACCTCTCTAAGCCTCAGCTTCCTAACATGTAAAGTGGGAATTGGATTATCCTCCTTATGGAATTGCTTTCATGTTATTATTTGTATTCCTAATTTAGAAAGCAGCAGAGAGCGGGGTAGGAGAACGAGAAGGCTTCTTCCTTCCCCTCCTGGTTCCTTGATTTCTTCTGTGCCCTGCTGCACCAGCTCACGGCTAGCAGGTAAGTGTCTTATGACTCATTCATCTTCCATGCCAAGCCTTCAGCGTCATTCTTGTTTCCGTGTAAGAATAGCATCTACGGCTGTGCACTAAAATTATGTCCTTTCGTGGGTATCAAGGAAACCTTGGCACAGGCTTAGACCTGGCTAAAATTTGTAAGCTGCCACTGTCTCGTTTCCAGCCCATTTCCTCTTCCGAGTCGCTAGAATAATTTGAAACTCCCTATTATGCTCCGTTTGTGCAATGTTAAGTAGCACCTGGATTTTAACGATCATGTGGTTCCGAGTCCGGTACATTGTTGGGGATGGAATTGGGTTTGGCTGTAGGAATTCCACAGATTCTTCCCACCAGAGCTTGTTACGTGCGGTGCTTGGACTCCCGGTGGTTCCTCATTAGGAAGGTTCTAGGACACCCTGATGAGTACATTCAGTTTGTTTCTAACAACCTTTCCTTGTCAGATGAGCTAAAAGGGCAGCTATTTATTAAGGTGGAGTGACGATGAGGTGAGCACTGGCTGAGTCACGGGGTGGGAGTTGGAGCACTTCAAAGCTGGTGATGGCTGAGTCCAAGGAAGTTGGATTTACTTCCTCCAGTTGCCGTTCCCAAAGGCATAAGGAGGAGGGGGCAGGAAATGAGAACTGGGAGGAGAGGTGGCATGAGGTAAGGAGGAAAAAGAGACAGGGAGGAAACAGCTTGGAGTGCTCTTTGCCTGGTAGGAACTGTCACATGCATCTCACCCCGTTATCCCGTTTGCTCCTCGGAACAAGCCTGTGGAGTGGCCCTCGCTCACCTCCGCCCTGGATGTTTGCTTTGTGCCATGTGCTGGGTGACAGGCGTGGTGATGTCAGGATTGGTATGTCATGCACTTCTGCCGGAACATGGGGTGCTGACAGCCCAGCAGGGGACGCTGACATTGAGCTAGTGTCCCATGTAGGTTGCTGTGTGCCTTGGGTGTGTATCAAAATAAAAGACAATGAAGATTTTTCAGGCAGGAGTAATCAATGCTGCCTGGGGATGTAGGTCTGTGTGACCACGAGGAGGGCAGAGAACATCATTGTGCAAGTCGTGACCGGGACCCAGGGGATGAGAAGGGGCGTGGCCTAATCCCGGGCCAGCTCCCGGGCCAGCTCCCGCGTTAGGGCTTCATGACGAGGGGGCAAAGGCCGTAGCAGAGAAACAGCTTGGCGAAGCCTGCCTTCCACACAGGCTCCTCTGGCGGGGCTGCAGAGGACGAGTTAGAAGGAGCCGAGAGTGAAGCCCAGGGGCCTCTGGAGGGAATTCTGTTGAGACTGTTTAGACACAGACTGAAAAATGTCTGAACAGGGCCTCTGAGGGTGAGGAAAAGCCACAGACTATAGTCACTATTTTATTATAAAACAGTAGAACCTAGTGACTGACTGCACGAAGCAGGGGAGGACAAGGGCAGCCTAGGCTAACAACGCTCAAGCTGCTGGTGACTGGGACTGAAGCAGCTCACCGCCTGCTGATGAAAGTCACCGTTAGAAATCAGTCCTGGCAACCTCCCCTCCCCGCCTCTCCACGGAAGTCGCCGAGGAAGCAGCAGCAGCAGCAGCAGCAGCAGCAGCAGCAGCAAAGTTGTCCCTATTGGAACCAGTGTTGGGGTTGGAACATGTAGATGAGGCCTCTCTTCTGTTCCTCTGAATCCAACTATTGGGGCCATCCCATGCAGACGTGGGCAAAAGGAGAAAGGTGGCCAAGTCCACTCACCCCCTCCGCCACGTGCACAAGTGAGGTGGAAAATCAAGAGAGTTGAAGAGTATACAGAATTTTCAATTTACAGTCCTCTCACGCCACCCGTAAATGTGGCTCAGTCTAAGTCTTGGATAAAGGTCAATCTGTTTTGTAACCTTTTCACTTTGAGTGGGGTGGATGGAAATGTAGGAGGTAAATGAAAAAAAAAAAAAGAGCAAGAAGTTTTTCCTCTATATCTTGGAGAAGAAATATAGAAAAATAGGCTTGGGGTTGGGGAGATGATAATTGTCTCGTTTTTGACAGGCCGAGTCTGAGGGGACTGTAGAACAGCCCGGTAGTGAATGCCCGGCACAAAACTGAAGATAGGGCGCAGGAGCTCAGGAGGAAGGTCCGGGCTAGAAAACGCATCGTGAACGGCCCAGGACTAGGAATTTCTTGGGTGGACGTAGTGGAAGGACAAAGGACCAGAAGCTGAAAATGATGGGTTCAAGTTTAAAAGGAAAGGAAGAAATTTCAGGTGGGGCTGAGAGACTCTAATTTACTGCCGAGTTCGAGTGGCTCTCTTGAAGGATCCCTGTGAAGCAGGCATGAACTTAGAAGAAGAGGAGGTGGAAAGCAGGAAGGCCTGGGAACCGCGGCCGTAGCCCGGAGCGTTGGAGTTTAAGGTGTCAGAGGCAGAGCGCTTCCTCAGGATGACAGGGGCCACTGTGGCTGCGGGAGGAGGTTGCAGAGAGGGGAGGGAATGAAAATCTTCATCGTCTCTGAGTCCATTGCCATTGGGGTTAATTAAGGGACCAAGAGGCCACGTACGGTGTTAGATGTGCTGCCCATGCGGATATTGAATTCATCTAAGAGGGTAGCAGGTGCTCAGGTAGAGAGGAAGTCAACCAGGTGTGACAGTGCTCAACAGACGGAGAAGTGTGGTGCTCACTTTGGTAGATTATGAATGAGAAAGGGAGAAGGAGGGGCAATAAAATGTCCTGAGCCTTAGAAAGGGGGACTTGGCACGAGGAAATAAAAACGATGCTCTGATTGTGTTGTTAGAGAGTTAAGAGAATGCTAACCCCGCCGCGGATATACTAAGGTTACCACATGAGAGAACGAGAGCCTCCCAGGCAAGGGTGTTGCAAGGAAGTGCTGTCTTCAGGGATGGGGACAGGAGCCGAAAAGCCAAGGCAGTAGAGAGAACGTTATAGAAGGATCACGTCATCCTGGAGGTTGGTCATATCGCATGTAGTGTTTGCTCCTTTGTTGCGCTCGTTCCCTACCATTTATCATTCTTATATTGTTTAAATAATTATAGCTCTGCAATGAAGCTTCATGGTTGGTGCTTCCAGGCCAACTTGGTTGTGCCTGTTTCCCCTTCCAAAAGCCTTATTTTCATTTTATTCTGATGAGAAAAGTTGCATTAAATATATCCTTCAGTTTGAGTGTAATTGATACCCTCACCCATTGCTACAGGTCAAGTTCCCCGGGAAGCCAACTCTGAGAGGGAGGCGTGTGTGCCACTGGTTCCTTAGGGAGTGTCCACGGGACCGGCACCTGTGAGGGCAAGAAGGGAGTGGGACTGAGCAGAGCGAGTGGTTGAACGCTAACAAAGACATGACGAAGGGCCCAGCGACCGACCCAGGGGAGCTCTGGGGATAGGATGGGGTTTCATAGTTGTCCCAAGTTGAGGCAAGAGGACCAGGTCTCTGTCAAAGTTCCTCCTCCATCATTGACCAGTCATTAGACGAGAGCCACCCGGGAGAGGAGGTGGCCTTTTTCAGTGGAGGGAGATTCCCGGAAAACAATGCAGCCAATAAGTGTGGTAACCAGCGCACTCAGAAGCCAAGGGAACGAACACCTTGGTCCTGAAGTGGGAAATCTGGTTGGCACATCACGGCATCCACTATTGCATCTTCTTTTATTTTTTTCAGCTTTATTGAGATATAATTGACATGCAATAAACTGCACATATTTAAAGTGTATACCTGGATGGGTTTTGCTCTTTTGCTACTATAATGTTGTCGAGATAAATATTCTCATAATTAAATTTTGGCGTACATCTAGACCTATTAAATTAAGCTAAAGTTCCTAGATTTGCAATGCTGGGTCAGAGTCTGAATATTTGGAAGGCATCATATTTACTATAAAATTGTTCTTGGGAAAGTTAGCAGCCACTTACGTGCATACCGATGTTCTAACCTGTCCTGCTGTGGCAGTAATATTCATTTGCCTTTGATTACACTGAGCATTTTAAGTGCATATTTTATTTTTTATTTTCTATTTTTATCTTCTACTTTCTATCTTTTGTTATGTGTACAATCATTTGTGGATTCTGTATTTGTGAATTCACTTACTAATTAAAATTGGTTTGTAAGTTTAAAATCAATTTTGCATAGCAATTTTGCAGTCATACCAGACACGCACAGAACAGTGAAAAATTTGAGTTGCCTGACACACATATTCCCAGCTGTGGTCAAACAAGGGGATACTCTGCCTTCTTGTTTCAGCTCTCACTTATAAACAAGGGTCCTTTGTGTGGTCTATTTAGTGCCATGTTTTTTTGCATTGTTCTGCCTTTTATTAGTGATTTCGTGTTTAAAATAACCCGCAAGTGTGGTGTTGAATTGCCGTCTACTGTTCCTAAGTATAAGAAAAATTTTATGTGTTTTATGGAGAAAATACATGTGTTAGATCTGCTTTGTTTGGGCATGAATTATAGTGCTGTGTCCACGAGTTTCTTGCTAATGAATCAACATGTATATTAAACAGAGTGTCTTTAAACAGGAACACATATTAAATAAGTTTATGTACTAATCAGTGGATAAAAGTGTTGTGATCAGAAGCTCAAAGGAGCCTGATCCTGTATTTCTCCTGGAAGCATTGGTTCAGTATTTGCTAATTTAGTGTTCACAACAACTTTATAGAATATAACTACGTACTGTGAATAATGAGAATTGACTGGACTGTTTTCTGCGGTTTCCTCCCAGAGATTTAGGTCAGCTGTCAGCGTGTCATCATCTTCGCCCCCAGCTGAATCCCTTTCCCCGGGCAGCAGCGTACAGGCACGTGGGCAGATGGCAGCGTCCTGGTTCCCGTGTCACGCACACAAGGGTGGCAGCTGCTCCCCAGGGAGGTCTTGCTGGGGCCTGCTTTGGTGCTTCAGACAGCGACATCACAGCGGTCGCTTCCTGCAGTTTCTGCCTATCATCGCCTCCCCCGGCCCGCCACGGTTCCCCCTGGCCGCTGCTTCCTTCGAGCTGCCACCGCCCCGTGAGCACCTAGTTCCCTGATTGGATCCCCGTTTGAAATTCTAGGCTGGCTTCCCTTTCCCTGCCTGAAGCCGGATCAGTACAGCGTGGATACTGGGAGAGGTGCGCCTTCCTCCTGAAGGACAGAGGAAGCACAGGCACTTGACGGCCAGACGGCTGCCCACCCGCTGTCCTGCTCGTCCTTGGCGCGCGGCTCCGACTTCCTCGCTCCCTCCCGGAGCCTCGGGGCGGGGCGGGGCGGGGCGAGGGGAGCCCTTCCTGCCCCTCCCCGCTGCCTGCGCTGGACCGCGCGCAGGAAGTGAAGGTCACGGGGGCCCATCTCTGAGGCTGGGGACTCTCTGTTTTAGCCTACACTAGTACAGATCCGCTTCATATTTCTCCAAAGGTACTTGACTCCTAATTCTATAATCACCAATGACAAGAATGAAATAGTATTTATTAATTCCCTCCTAAGTAAAACAAAACACTGGGCGCGTTTTTATTTCTATTTATTTCCCTCCTGTCTCTCTAACTCTGTTGCTATAATCTGGAATTTCACTGAAGTTGTGATTTTTTTTTTTTTTTTTTTTGCCTTCTCACACCCTCTGTGTGCTCCCTGAAATGTGCTTTTGGGAGATTAAACGTGGAGCGCCCAGCTCAGGAATTAGGAGACCCGCCCAGCATCCGAATCCAACCGTGGAAGCCGGTGGGTTTCCTTGGTGGCCTCACTCCACCGTCGTCTCAGTTGTAGGGAGACAGTCCCTGAGTGGAAGGGAAGGGCTGCTGCTCTGGAAATCGCCGGGTGAGCTCTTTTATCCCTTAGCTGGCGACCCATTTATGTGTGGAGGTAACCGATGAAACAGTACAACAGTGTTTTGGTTTCTTTTAACTTTAAAAAACCTAATTGGAGAGGTGAATGGCTGTGGGCCGGGCTCTGGGTGTCTCACCACTGTTCCGTTGCCCCAGCCATTTGCAGGAAGAAAAGGTCACAGCTCCCAGGCTGCGGCAGGCGCCAGGCGGTCTTCCCGAGGACAGTGGTCTCAGGCCTTTGAACCGCACGCTCTGAAGACTGAACCATCAATTCCTGGAAAGTTTTCTTTCTGGGACTTGGATAACACCTCCCGTCAGAAATGTTACAAAGCAAAATAATAAAAGCCAAGCAAACCCCATACAACTTGGGGGTTGTATAGAAGTCCCCAATTTCTGGCCTGCCATATATTAGGCAGTGATGGCAAATGTCATTTTATAAAACACTTTAGCCATTACTGGTGTGGGTCAGTGGGTTAGGCGTCGCCCCATAAAGCAAAAGGTTGCTGGTTCGATTCCCGGTCAAGGCACATGCCTAGGTTGCAGGCCAGGTCCCTGGCTGGAGGCATGAGAGAGGCAACCGATTGATGTTTGTCTCCCTCCCTTCTTCTCTCTATAAAAATCAATCAATCAATCAAATCTTAAAAAAAAATAAAAACACTTTATCCATTTCTCAGTAATTCTCAGAGATGTCAAGAGACCAAGAATATCTGAATAATACAAAATCCTACTTCTTTCACCTATTTCTCTTTCTTTTGGGTAGAAAAACAAACTATTATTGGAATTATTGGGAGAAATCAATAGGGTGGGCTTGACATTTGTTAAATAGCATAAGTCAATTATTGATTCAAAATACGAAGTACAAAATGTGAGGAGTGTAAGGACAGTCTCTGTCATACCCTGAATATCTGGAATGTTAAAATGCAGCCCGATCCTCTTCTGGCAGCAGGACTGGCTACACAGCTTGTAGGGCAAAATGAAAATGGGGTACGCCCTGCTCAAGACTGTTCCAGCTTTCAAGACAGGAGCAGCAGAGCTTTAAATGAAGTACAGGGCCCCCTGAGCCAGAAGCCCCATGTGGACGTCCCTGGAGCCGGCCCTGCCTGGGAGCAGTGACCCGCCGTTGAGTCCTGGGAGGATGGAAGGGGTCAGCCTCTTACTGTCCAATGGACGCCCAAGAAAGAAGCAGTCCTGTGCACCAAGTGACACCGAAGGAGGTGGGCCCAGACCTCTACTCCCAACACACCTCATGCTGATGTTGGAATAAGAATTTTGCCCCCTTACTCATGACATCAGTGTTTGCAACACTATTGGATGAGACCCGCTTTCTGGAATAAAGAGGAAAAATCAGTCTATGTCAGAGGTTTGTCATCTTTTAAAACAATAGACTTTATTTTTTAGGGCAGTTTTAGGTTCGTAGCAAAACTGGGGGGAAGGTGCAGAGACTCCCCCAACACAGGCTCTGCCTCTGCACTGTCAACACTGCCCATCAGAGTGGCACACTCGTCACAGTAGATGAACCTACACTGACACGCCATTACCGCCCGGAGTCCGTACGGTACCGTAGGGCCAGCCTTGGTGTTGTGTGGGCTATGGGTTTGGACAAAGGCGCAACGCCAGGGGGCCACCATTCCAGGGCCCACCGAGCAGCTTGGTTGTCCTAAACGTTTTCTGTGCTCTGTCTCTCAACCCCCTCCCTCCCCCCAGTGGCTCTTCCCTTTTTGGTGTGTGTCAGGGGCCCCTTTTGAAGTCTTCGGACATCTTCTCCCAAGTAACATTTCTGATGTATAAACTGCAATAATTAAAATACAAAATAATTGGAATTCATATACTAACGTCATGAAAACATTTTAAAACAAAGTAATGTTGGTAATATATTTGCTTCTTTGCCAGCACGTTAAGTTGTTAACCTAGCAGCAAGGCTAACACTTACTGTAATTTAAAAGCGCGGTGATGAGCATTAGTGATACTTTGAAATGTCTACAACCAATCTAATGTGCAGTGAAAGCGTTAGTGGACAGCGTGGTAGGTCCTCCTGTTGCTACTGTGGTTTCGTCCACTTATTTTCGGCTCATAGTCATAAGGAAAGGAAGCAGTAGGTCTCAGGGAGAGCAGTGAGATATTTCCCCCCGAGCCAAGCTCACATGCCCAACGGGGGTTATTAAGCCCTGTCCCTCAACCCCTCTTGCCCACCAGCCTTAGCTCCAAGGTGCTGGGAGCTGGTACACCGAGAAGGGGCTTTTGTGCAGCTCACCGTCTCCGTCAGCGTCATGCCAAGGACAGCGTTCCATCCCAGTAGCGGTGGGTGGGGCTTGTACCTGGGTGGTTCCAGTTTCCAGTTGTTTCCACACTCTCAGAACCAGTCTGTGGTGTTCCCCACGGAGATCCCACAAGCTGGATGGCTCAGCTCAGCAGGGGTTGGCCGTCTCCCGGTTCTGGGGGCTGCGAGAGCGGGCAGCCTGAGAGAAGGATGTCGGCAGGGAGTGCGCCCCCGAGACGCCACGGAGGACCTCTGCCGCCTCTGCCGTGTCCTGGTGTTGCTGGCACCCTCGCGTGCTGGGCCCAGGGGCAGTCCTCCCTGCAGCCACATGCTGCCTCCTCCCCGACCTTCCCTGTCTTCCCGCTGCATCCTCAGCTCCCCTTTCTCTAAGGACAACGTCAGACCCATCATAACGACCTCATTTTAACTAGATTACCTCTAGAAAGACCCTCCAACTAAGGTCACATTCAGAAGTGCAGGGGTTAGGCCTTCACACTTTTTGGCGGGAACACAACTGAACCTGTAGCCCATCTCCTCAGGGGCCTGGGTCCTACCTCTAAGGAAACCTC
>PVJD01018341.1:0-14755 GCA_004026545.1 Mormoops blainvillei | reverse complement strand
CAGCTGTCCTTATCCAATGGTCTTTTATACATGTTCCTTTATGACACTTTCCCTTATTTCCCTGTTATCACCCTTCCCCTTCCTTCTGGTTACTGTCAGTTTCTTCCTTATTTCCATGTCTCTGGTTCTATTTTGCTCACTTCTTTGTTTTGTTGATTATATTCACTTTCAGCTCTTTGATAGTCCTTGTCTTGGAGATTTAAATTATATCTAAATGTTAAAGACAATAACCATTTGTGTCAGGCCATTAGAGTTATCTTTATATATTTTGTTTAATCAGTGTTAGAGATTTCCACTACCAAATTTTAAATCATTGAATCATGCTTTAATCACAAATGTTATTTGGAGAATCTTTAGGTGAAACAAAATCTAAAATGTTTAAAAGTGCCAGCAAATATTTGCATTAGCTACTTATCACCACATTACAAATTACTCCAAAACTTAACAGCTTTACACTACAAATGTGTAAAGTTTAGGTGGGCCAAAAATCCAGGTGTGTATTTTCTGGATCCTCAATTTCAGTCTCTAACGACGGTGCTATCAGGTATCTGTAAGGGCTGGTTGACACTTCCATTGGGGGAAAATGAGCTTCCAAGCTCATTTATGTGGTTATTGTCAGTGTTCAACTCCTTTCAGAATAGTTAACTGATTGCTTTGTTTCCACACTGTCAGTTGGAGGCAACTATCAGTTACTTGCCATATAGGCCCTTTCTCAAAGTAGCTCCCAAAAAGGAAGTTAGCTTCATCAGACTGAGCAAGAAGGGAGACCCAGAGAGCATGAGGAAGACAAAAGCCCTAGTTTATGTGACCTAATCTTGAAAGTGACATCCCCTGTATTTAACCGTATTCCATTTATATAATTCAAGTCGTTTTATTCAGCATACTTTCAAAGGGAAGTGATTACAGAAGGACATAAATGCCAGGAGTCTGGCATCATCGGGGACCAGCTTAGAAGCTACCATACCTACCACAATTTTCTATAGTAAATAAATAAATTTGTAATTTAAAATCAGTATTACTAAAGCTTTGTCCAGTAAATCCCATATTTATGAAGAAAAATAAAATATTAACTTTCACTAAACATGCATTCATAAAGTTGAGATAAAAGAAAAACAATCACCTAGACTCATTCTCCAGAAATAATCATTACTCCTCTTACATATATGCCTCCACTATTTTTTTTCTATGGAGTGTTTGTTTTTTTGTTTCTACAAGTCCATAATAATAATGCATATCAAATCGCATATTTTGCCTTGTCTACTAATCATGATAGCATAGACATCCACACTGTTTTTATAAGCTCATTGCCATTATCATTTTAATTGCTACATGATAACCCAATGTGTGAACATTCCATCATTTACTTAAACTTATAAATGTATCTTTTGTTTGAAATTCCCAATTAGTTTGCAAATAGATTATTTTTCTCCAACAGAAAAAGGACAAGCTATCCTCTATCACCCTTTGTGATCATCAGGGATTTTTCTTCCTTTGAAAGAAAACTTTGCTGAGTAAACAAGATTGCCAGGAAAAAACCTCCTTTGGGGGAAAAAGGAGATAGGAGAGGTTTTAAACTTCTGTGTGAGAAACTAAATCAATATAAGGTCAAATAAAAACAAGGACCTTTTTCTTCCTGCAAACTAATAGATAAAAACCAATATAATCCTTGCTCCTTTCCCTTGCTAACTTTCTTTTACTTGAGAAAAATAATAAAATATGCATTGTATTTTGAAGGCATTCATTTCATTCATCTACTTAATTTTCATTGTTATCTATCAATATGTTTTTACTTTTTCCTTCATTCAGCTGAATGTCTATATTCAGTTATATGTCTGAGTTTTCATAAAACTATGAAATTCTTGTGATTTAGGTAGGTTATATTATTTGACCTCATAAGGGATTAATGATATATAGTCACATCCTTGCCTAGTTATAACATTTTAGATAGATGTAAACAGAGATGCTATAAAGCAAAATAAATGTATATGAACTACCTTTACTAATTTATACTCAGTTTTATTTTCACAGGTAATTTTTATATTTTATTAAATAAAACAAATCCAAAACATATAATTTTGTTTGGTCAGTTTTGCTGTTGTCCCAATGGTCCATGATAGATGGAGACCTTCTCAGGCTCACATAGTTTCATGGGCTTCTCCGTTGCCCAACATCCCCACATAGATATTGCTTCTCATTGGAACTTCGCACAGTCCAGCTAATATCTGAGATCTGTCCAAAAGGTATCCAGCCATGTAATATGAAAAATAGAGACATTTATCGAAGAGGATACAAGGTACATGAAACACTGTATATAAGACACTGACACTTCAGTCCCCTTCAACGTAGGCACCTTGGCACCTCACGCAGTTCTCCCAGTCACCATCACCTGTCCTTTCATGTTTTCCTGAATCTCACCAATGATCTGAAATCTCTGCCATTCCAAAGGTTATTTTAGTTTTGGGAAAAGCCAGACGTCTCGGGTTGCCACATCTGGGATGTAGGCAGGCTGAGTCACCTGGATGATTTGATGTTTTGCCAAAAAACTCTGTACAAGACGTGATGCATGAGCAGGCTCATTGTTGTGATGAAGCTGCCAACCACCAGCTACCCATAGCTTTGGTCTTCTGAATCATCCGAATAGTTTCTGTGGAGGAATATTCAACCTTAATGCAAAATTTAATGCAGATTTGTTTCTCTATTCTCTCAGCTGTTTTTAATGTGATGGCCACACAGCACACATGCTCACTCAATGGCATCTACTGCCCCCACTGACTAGTTCAGTGAAGTCATCATTGTTCATGCATATGTATTCTAGTCTACGCTCCTTGGTTGCCAGGTTACATCAATGTTGTACATATCATTTGTTATATTAACAATGGTTGGACTTTTTCCAGACAGACCTCATATTTCCCTTGTCTACACTATCTATCCAATATGGTAGTCAGTGATGTAAAAAATCAAAGAGGGAGAAGGAAAAGCATGATAATTGGCAGTATATTCAATTCAGTTCCAAATCTTTAATTTTCTTTAAATCAGTATCTAGCTATCAAATGACATAGCAGAGCTTTAAATGTTTCTTGCCTAGTGCAGAATATTTAATTAACTTAACAAAATATCTTCATTAATAAAAAATGTTTTTGCCTTCCTAGATATTCTACTGTTAAATACTAGTGAAGAAGACAGATTTAGAGATAATTAAATGTCATATATCAGGATGGGGCTGTGGAAGTATATCCAAAGTAGATTGGTATCTGACTTCTTCCTTGAGACTAACCTCCGGTTCACTCTCTTTTACACTATTGTTCTGCCTCTGGGGCTTGGAGATTGCTATGCCAGCCACAAAAGCCCTAGGCAAATTACTATACCATTTTATATGATTCCCAAGAACTAAGGTTATCGCATGTCCCAATATAAAAACAGGCCTAGGGATCTAATAAAGGATGTTTCAGTCTACTTCCAGGAAATATTAGTAAATATATTTGTTGTAATACATGTGATTTTTTCATGAGACATGTTAACAGTTCTCATTTCAAAGACTCTATCTTGGATAATTTAGAATGAATGATTTTATTACCAGTAACATTTTTCTGTTAATCTTCATAAAACACATTCAATGAACATATAATAAATGTCATCCCTCACACTATACCTGTGATATATTTAATCCTCACCAGCCACAGAAGATATTTTATAACTTCCACTCTACTCCCAGTTTTATAACAAATGTTCTCATGTAGAGAGATATGTAATTAATTCTTTGAAGAATTAATCAGTTTTAAGGACAGCTTTTACTAAGTTCTTGCCATGAGTGTTGGTACTTTTAATCTATGCTGCGATGCAAAATTCCTGAGTCTTATTGTACACATAAAAAATGAGGCATTTAAGGGACAAGATCTACTGTATAAGGACACACTGCTACTTACATAACTAGAATTTCAAAGCAAGTTTCTTTGTCCTAACAACCTGAGTAGTTCTTGCTCACCTCAATGTAACATTAAATTCTTAGTGGTGTTCTCTATGCAGAAAAATAAATGAGATTAGATTATAAGTAGCATTGTTGGTTGTCCTAGGTCAGGAAAGACATAAAGAAAATAGGAAAAATTTGTTGAGGACAAAAGGGACTGAAAGGTAGGAAAGGGAAAAACAGAAGAAATAAGCTTATGTGGACATTGATCATTCAAAGTTGCTTCAGCAGCCCCTAAGAAAACTAGTAAAGTATTTTGCCAATGTACCTTTGAGTAATAGAATTCTGTGATGTATTTTTGTTCCTCTGAACACTAGCACAATAGATGGACTAAATTTCTAAATGCTTATACCATTACATGTATCTATTTTGCATTTCAAAGAGACATTTGCAGGTTGAATAGTAGTGTACACAGAATCAGGAAAATGTACCTAAAATCCATAAACATGTTTCATTTGAGGCATTAAGTGACCCAACAGTAACTCTCTAAGAGAGAAAGTTAACTTCTTACCCCTGAACAAGTCTCTAATGAAAGTGAACATTTCCATCCAATGGTGACAAGTTTGCATTGATCACCTAAAAAGCTGATAAAGATAAAAGAGCTAGTGAAACAAAATCTTTCAAAACAATTCCCTCTGCAGTTCCTCTTCATGTTAAAATAAAGTGACTCAAAACACAGTGGCAGTCAACCTCTCTTGGAAAGCAGGCCACACATTTTTTAAATCAATAAGTGGCCCTGCAGCCAGCGCACAATCCTCCCCACCAACGAAATCAGGTTCCTGTGGAACTATTCTTAACCACAACCAGGAAACCAGGAGTCAGGATTCTCATGCAAAGGTGGAGCACTTCCCAGTAAACACATTCTCTGAGCCTCACCACAGAGTAATGGAATAGTATTATTTGGTCACTAATGAGGAGGTTGAAACTGATTCAAGCTTGAAATGTCAAAAATACAAACTTTTTTTGAGAGTAGAAAAATAAACCTCTATTGTTAACAAAGTAAAGAATAGTTAGGTTGGGCAGGGGACAAAGCCTTTCTCAGTGCTTTACTCAACAAATCAGTTTTACTTTTTGAGATTCCTACAATGCCTAGATCAGTGGTTTCCAAACTGTAGTTTATATTAGAATTATCTAGAGGCTCCTTTTCATGTTGCAGTCTGTGTATTAGAATCTTCTGAGAATATATCAAAAACTGATGGAAGGGCTAGTAAATCTGCATTTTTAGTCAGTTTTATGGGCACTTCTGAGCTAGGAAGTCTGAATACATGATCTGAAAATATTGTACAGTATAGAAAGAAAAAAATCTTCACCTTTCTGTTTTTGTTAAAGGTGCAAAATTCTCTCAAGCAATAAAGCTATGAAAATATACAAGGGAATTATTTCACTTAACGAACATATTTCATTTCCATATGTAAACATACCTGACAGTGCAGCTCTTGATGGCTTACTCTTTAGAATTTGTAGACCAGATTAGCTGCAGCTTTTAAGCAAGATTTGGAGGACCACAGTGGAAAACATGATTATCACTAAACTCCTAGTGACAAGATTATTGTAGAAGTTCAGCTCTGCCTCTGGATTGTCTAATAATACTGTGCTATAAACAGAAAAGCTTTCATTCATGTTGTGTTTAGTTTATAATCATCCTTTATTGAGGGGCTGCCATGATGAGTTTGCAACTTAACGGAAGGATACTGTAAATACTTGGATACGTTTAATGAAACTGAGCTAGAAGGACAATATCTAATGTATCCCCAGGAATGAACACCACTTTGATGAAAGAGAGATAAATTCAATTTGCACAGGAAAGAGTCCCTGCTATGTATTTTTTTATGGTAGAATGAGCAGCCAGAGGGGGAAACAAAGGCAAGGAGAAGGACGGATACATGCTCCATTCACCAACTCAGAAGTCCTTGAAATTCTATGTATCTTTTCCACTATCTTGGAATGAAAGTCTTGAAACTGCTTTCATCCCAAAACCTGAAAGGTTGAAAAGGGCCCATAGTGCCTAAAGGAAGATGCCCATTAATACCTTTGGGTATTCACACCCCTGTCCTGGAAAACTAGCAATCAATATGTACCTTCTTCACCCTCCCCCATCCCACCAACTATATAAGTCCTTAGAACAAAGGATATCTCTCTTGCTCTTGTGATCTTGCTCTCAAACTTGCCACCCCTGCTATTGCCATCCTTGCTCTTGCCTTTCTCCCACACCTCAGCAAGTCCCATTCTCTTCTATAAAACCATACCTCCAATAAACACTGCTTGCACAATAATACACTCATTGATCTATAATTCTTTACTGCATTGGCAAGAAGAATTGAGTTCCTGGGAGTTTCTCCCATAACAGTATCTCTCATGTAGCTTACATTTTCTCACCAACACAGAGAGATAAACGGGGATATAAACAAAGTGGAAAGTGGAAGCTATTGCCTCTGTTCAAGGCAAGAGTTTCCTGCACTGATCCAAGTTTGCTATATAGCATAGATACATCTGGGTGGAGAATGAGGAAATGAATTATAAAGTTGTCTCATTAGATATAAATAAAATACAGCTATAATTATTCTAGGGAAGTACAGTGTTTGAGAGCTACATATATTTCAGTGAGTTCAACAGAGCCATTTTTTTTTTATTGTGTTGGAACAGATTGCTATATCTTCTACTGAGCACCAGATAAAATAGTTGGATTGCATTTAGGGGTCATATTGTATAAAATATACATATCTTAAAAGTAAAAAAAATACACACTGAGCATGGCAAGATGTTTGAATTATAGAAGGTATGTTAAAACTTAGATTAACTAAAAGGACAGCACAGTCATATGTATCATCTCAAAATCACTCCAAGGCATATGCTCATTGAGTGGAATGGCAAGCATGATTATTTATTCTATTTAAAGTTTCTTTTCTCAGTGGATGAGCAAGGACACTGTGTGTTGTCACTCTCCCAGCAGAGAGATGTAAGTCTCAGCTCCAAAACTCCCCCACTTTGGAACCAGCAGCCTTAGTCCCACATAAGGATCCCCAACCTTAATCAGGGAAACTTAGGGGATCCACTGAGTCTCTGAGACCCAGGCTGCTCACTCACAGTAATCAGTGCTTCCAGTGTTGAAGTGTCAACTCAGAGAGCTCAGGTTAGGGGCTCAGACTAATAAAGGGACCAGGTTGCCACACTTGGGTCTATCAGAGGCACTCACAGGCTGCAGCCAGCTGTAACTTTGGGAGACATATAACTCCTTGGGGAGGTTTCATATGCGGAGAGCCATATAGTGACTCAGTTCTTTGGTGAGGGTACTACATAGAGACTTTTAAAAGGAACTGAAACATGGCTGGGCAAGGATTCTGTGTGCAGCTGCTTTGCCAGCAAAGTGACCAGATTGAAATTGCAGCTCTGGAGCTCCCTTGCCTTTATACTGCGGGGCTATTAAAATACCCACAGCAATAGACAGGGAAGTGGGGGTGGCTATGGGATCTCTGGCAGCAGGATACAGTGAGGTTCTACCACACCTGTGAAAATCAGAGGTCACAAATTCAGTGCAAAGTGCGTCTATGGTTAGGGCACCAGAAGGAAGAGTTCACTATACAAGCTCAAACTAAGAGAGAAACTGCACTGAAACAACAGGACCTCTGAGGGAAGAAGAAAGCAGTGACATAAAGGGGACCTCTGACTGTGGGGATGGTGTAGGAGAAGACCAAAACAGAGAACTTGTTGAGTGGGTTGGAAAGAAAACCAGTTTTCCCACTCTTAAGCATGTTGGCTACACACCCCCACCCCCGCATTGTGAGCTACCCCTACGGCTACTGTGTGTTGCTGCAGAGAATAACCTAGGGGAACAGGAAAAAAAAAAAGCCTGGCCCATTATGAATTTTTCTTAGCCATGCCAAGCCATGCCAAGCCATGCTGGATCTCCAGTCCTTTCCCACTGAGACCAGGGGGGCAGAAAAACCAGAAATTTATGCAAGGAGGGGTTTTTGGGCACTGCCCAGCCTGGCTTGTGAGCAAACCGGAGAATGTACAGAGCAGAGTTCTGGACTATGTCTCCTGTAGAGATGGTAGGCAGCAAGTTAGATAGGCAAGAGCTGAGCACCTGGGATACTTTGCAGGGAGGCAAACCCATTCTCAGGCTACAATCCCCTGGGAAGAGAATGGAGTGCCCATCCCCCTCCTGCAGTGTTGAAGACACCACCCTCAAATGGAAACTCTGCAGAACAGCCCTACCAGGTCCAAGAGTCCCCTGCTGGGTCCATTCCTCAGGGGGAAGAAAGAGAAACTACAAAGGAGGACTATCAAAATGTGAAATTTTTGGAGGATATCAACTGGGAACAGTGCAGAGAACTTAAGACTCCTTTTGAGGTCTTGGAATGATAAAGAGAGTTTAGCCCCCAGCCTGCGGCCTGGTCTTGCCCTAGCCCCAGTGGGAGACCCTTTTAATCTATCCCCTGAAATCCAGAACTGCTGATCTTACTCCTGCAATGGGGAAAGGTGAATGTACCCATCCTGAATCAGCAGTGAATTCCCCTGAGGAAGTAACTGCCAGAGTCTCTGGCAAAGGTTGAAGGGATTGGCACTGAGTAGTGGCTACTCTCTGCTCAATCAAGACCCTACAGACTGCAGAACCAACAAAGTGGAAATCTGCTAACCCTATCTCAACAGACCTGGTCTCAGTTTATAAACCTTCATCAAAAGACTCTGGGAAAAAGCAGACAACCTCGGGGAGGGGCAGAAAGGTTCCAAGGGGGGAGGCTGACCTCAGGGAGACTCTGCTCTTATACAGAGCTCCCATCAACTCCAAGCAGGAAAAAGCTGAGTCTTGCACATATTGACCACTCATATGCACAAGGAGATCCAGTAAACACAGGCAGAAGCAGCAAACAGACTGATAGCCTAGGGCTGGTTATACACAACATCAGAAATCAACCTGTTTCTGAACCCCACCCAAATAGACCCAGAACCAACAAAATCAGTGGTGGGCTTCAGCCCACAACAAAGCTCAAACCAACTAGCCACATGATCGGTACATCCAAAGGGGGATTCCTGTAGGCTCCAGATGCTTCTGGGAACAATATCTCATCAAGGGGCAGCAACTACACAGCATCCCACACATGGAGGGCAAGGGATACTCTTAGTCACCCAGCTTGAAGGGAAACTCTACCCACAAAAAAGCCACTAGCATTTAAGATGCAGCTACAACAAGGGGGTCAGAGGACCCACAGGAAACACTCCAGGACCACAGAGTTCAGGTGTTCCAAAAGATTGGACAACTAACCTCAACAAGATACCTTCATCATAAAACAATCAAAATAGGTTTGGGAGACATAGCACACCTACTGAACACACAGTGATCAAATGGGGGAAACAAAGAAAAATGTCCCAAGTAAAAAAACAAAACAAAACAAAGCAAAACAGTAGAAATCCCCACAAAAAAGAAATAAAAGTTATAGATGAAATGGAAACAGCACCAATACCAGATGTAGAGTTTAAAATAATGGTTATAAGGATTCTCAAAGACCTTAGGGTAAAAATACATGATCTCAGTGAGAACTTAAATAAAGAGAGAGTAAGCATCAGAAAGGAGATAAAAAACATAAATAAGAACAAGTCACGAATGAAAATTGCAACATCTGAAATGAAGCATTTGCATAAAGGAATCAACAGTAGATTAGATGAAGCAAAGGATCAAATTAGTGAATTAGAGGACAAGATAACAGAATCCACCCAAAGAGAAAATGAAAAAGAAAAGAGACAAGAGAAATGAGAAAAGTCTAAGGCATCTTTCGGATAACATCAAGTATAACAACACTCACATCATTGGAGTGCCAGAAGAAAATGAGTGTGAGAGAGGGATAGAGAACCTATTTGGAGAAATAATGGCAGAAAACTTTTCTAAGCTGGTGGAGGAAATGGGCCAAAAGTTCAGGAAGGACAGAGAATCTCAATAAAGATGAACCCTAAGAGACCTATAGTAAGACATATCATAATTAAAATGGCAAAGCTTGAATACAAAGAAAGAATCTTAAAAGCAGCAAAAGGAACCTCCGTTAGATTCTAAGCTGATTTACCAACAAAAACACTACAGGCCAGAAGAGATTGGCAGGAAATATTCAGGGTAATGTAAGCTAAGAACATGCAGCTTAGATTGCGCTACACTGCAAGGTTATCACTTAAAATTTAAGGTCATACCCTGGCTGGTGTAGCTCAGTGGATTGAGTGCCAGCCTGTGAACCAAAAGGTCACCGGTTTGATTCCCCAGTCAGGACACATGCCTGGGTTGCGGGTCAGGTCCCCAGTAGGGTGCGTGTGAGAGGCAACCACAAATTGGTGTTTCTCTCCGTGTCCCTTACTTCCCCTCTCTTTGAAAATAAATAAATAAAATCTTTAAAAAATAAAATTGAAGGCCAAATAATGAGCTTTCTAGGCAAAGCAAGTTTAAAAGAGTTCACTATCACAAAACCAGCATTGCAAGAAATGTTAAAGGACCTTCTGTAAGAACAAGAAATAGAAAGAGAGAAACATAGGTACAATATAAAAATGGCAATAAATAAATACCTATCTATAATAATCTTAAATATAAATGGATTAAATGCTCCAATCATAATACATAGAATAGCTGAATAGATAAGAAAGCATGACATGTATATATGCTCTGTACAAGAGACACAACTCAGAGCAAAATATTTCCACAGACTGAGAGTAAGAGATGGAGGAAAATAATCCACACAAGTGAAAACAAAATAAAAATGGGGGAATATCTGACAAAATAGATTTCAAAACAAAAGCCATAAAAAAGGAGGAAGAGGGTCATTACAAAATTCTAAAAGGATGGATCCAACAAGAGGACATAAATATTGTAGATAAATATGCTTCCAATACAAGAGCACCTAAATATATAAAAAGAAATCTTGGTGGGCTTTAAGGGAGATATCAACATCAGTACTGTCATAATAGGGGATTTTTACACTCCACTGTCAACAATGGACATATCTTCCAGACAAAAACAACAACAAGGATATAATGGCAATAAACTACACAATAGATCAATGGATTTAATTGATATTTACAGAACATTTCACCATAAAGCAGAAATATATACACTCTTCTCCAGTACACATGGATCATTTCCAAAGATAGATCACATGTTAGGCCACAGAACAAGCCTTAATAAATTCAAGAAAATTGAAACCATATCGAGCATTTTCTCAGATCAAAATGGCATGAAATAAGAAATCTACCTCAATAAAAGACTCAAAAACATTCAAATAATTGGGGACTGAATAGCATGTTATTAAATAATGAATGGGAAACCAATTAGATCCATGAGGAGATTAAAAAATTCCTGGAAACAAATTAAAAATTAACACACAACAATCCAAAATCTATGGGACATGGTAAAAGCATTTCTGAGAGGGAAGTTCATAGCATTACAAGACTACCTCAAGAAGCAAGAAAAATCTGCAATAAACATTCTAACACTATACCTAAAGAAACTAGAAATGAAACAACAAACAAATCCCAAAGCAAGTAGAAAGAGGGAAGTGATCAAGATCAGAACAGAAAAAAATGGCAGGGAGACTGAAAAACCAATACAGATCAATGAAACTAGGAAGTCGATATTTGAAGAGGTAAGCAAGGAGAGAGAGAATTCAAACAAATAAAATGAAAGAGGCAAAATAACAACTTACATCATAGAAATACAAGGTATTGTAAAAAATTACTGCGAACAACTATATGCCAAGAAATTGGTAAACCTGGGCAAATGGATAAATTTCTAGAAACAATCAATCTCCTAAAACTGAAAAATGGAAGAAACAGAAAACCTGAATAGATGGATAACAATGAATGAAATTAAAGCAGTAATCAAAAAACTCCTGGCACATTGAAATCCTGGATCAGATGGCTTCAAAGCAGAATTTCATCATTCATTGAAAGAAGAACTATCACTGGTCCTTCTCAAACTATTCCAAAAATTTCAGAAAGAGGGAAGACTGAAGCTCTTTCTACAAGTCCAATATTATCCTAAATTCAAAACAAGGTAAAGACACAAAAAAGAAAGAAAATTATAGACCAATACCCCCGATAAATGTACATGCTAAATTCCTGAACAAAATATTAGCAAACAGGATACAAAAATACATTAAAAAGATAATACACCATGATGAAGTGGGGTTTATCCAAGGGATGCAAGGTTGGTACAATATTTGCAAATCAATAAATGTGATTCATCACATAAAAAAATGAAAGACAAAAATCACATGATCATATCTATAAATGCAGAAAAAGCATTAGATAAAATCAAGCATCCATTTATTATAAACATGCTTAGCAGAGTGGTAATAGAGAGATCATACATCAACATAATAAAAGTCATATATGAAAAACCTACAGCTAACATCATTCTCTATGGGTAAAACAATAAACCTTCCCCTTAATACCAGGAACAAGACCAGGCTGTTCACTTTCACCACTCTTATTCAACATAGGTGTGGATGTCTTAGTCACAGCTATCAAACAAGAAGAAAAAAATAAAAGACATCCAAATTGGAAAGGAGGAAGTAATACTGTCATTATTCAAAGATAACATGATAGTGTACATAGAAAGCCCTAAAGATTTCACCAAAAAACTATTAGACCTAATAAATGAATTTGGCAAAGTAGCAGGATACAGATGTAATTCCCAAAATTGATGGTATTTTTATACACCAATCATGAACTATCAGAAAGGTAAACTAAGAAAACAATGCCATTTACTACTGCAACCAAAAATAAAATAAGATACCTAGAAATATATTTAACCATGGAAGTAAAAGATATGTCCTAGAAAACTATAGGCCACTGAAGAAAGAAATTGAGAAACATACAAATAAGGGGAAGCATATACTGTGTTCATGGCGTGGAAGATTTAACATCATTAAAATGACCTCTCTACCCAAAGCAATCTATCAATTCAATGCAATTCCTATTAAAATACCAATGTTATACTTCGCAGGACTAGAACAAACATTCCAAAAAATTATATGGAACTAAAAAAGACCCTGAATAACCTCAGTAATCTTGTGGGGGAAAAAAAGCTGGAGGTATCACAACTCCCGATATCAAACTATAGCGTAAGTTCACTGTATTAAAAACAGCCTGGTACTGGCAAAAGAACAGACATATTGATCAGTGGAACAGAATAGAGTACCCAGGAAGAAACCTATGCCTGCATGATCAATTGATATTTCACAAAGGTGGCAAGAACATACAATGGAGCAAAGATACTCTCTTCAACAAACGGTGTTGGGAAATATTGACTGGTACATGCAAACAAAATGAAACTGGACCACCGATTTATACCATACACAAAAATAAACTGAAAGTGTAAAAAGGACTTAAATGTAAAGTTGTGAATCCATAAAAATCCTAGAAGAAAGAATAGGTAGTAAAATCTCAGATATTCAACATAGAATATTTTTGCCAATATAACTCCTAAGGCAGTAGGAACAATGCAGAAAATAAACAAATGGGACTATATCAAATTATAAAGCTTCTTCACAGCTAATGAAACTACCAACAACACCAATAGGGAATCCACTGTTAGAAGAACATTTTTGCCAATGATACATCTGACTAGGGTTTAATCTCCAAAATATATTTACAGAGAACTAATACAACTCAACCTCAGGAAGGCAAACAACTCAATTAAGAAACAGGTAAAAGACCTGAATAGACACTTCTCCAAGGAGGACATACAGAGGGCCCATAGACGTATGAAAAGATGTTAAATGTCACTAATCATCAGAGAAATGCAAATTATAACCTCAGTGAGGTATTACCTTATATCTGTCACAATTGTTACTGCCAATAAATCAACAAACAACAGATGCTGGTAAGGTTTTGGAGAAAAGGGATCCTTAGTGCTCTGTGTGTGGGAGTGCAGTCTGATGCAGCCACTGTGGAAACAATATAGAGTATCCTTTAAAAAATAAAAATAGAACTACTTTTTGACCCAGAAATTCCACTTCTGAGAATATACCCCAAGGATCCCAAAACACCAATACCCCCCCCCCCAAAAAATGTACTCCTATGTTTATTGCAGCACTACTTACAATAACCAAGATTTGGAAACAACCTAAAAGTGCCCATGAGTGGATGAGTGGATAAAAATGCTGTGGTATATTTACACAATGGAGTTTTATGCAGCAGTAAAAAAAGAAAAAAGAAAAGAAAAGAAAAGAAAAGAAAAGAAAAGAAAAGAAAAGAAACTCTTGCATTTTGCAATAACATGAATATATCTGGAGAAAATTATGCTAAGTGAAATAAACCAGTTAGTAAAAGGAAAATACCACATGATCTCACTTATACATGCAGCATGATGAATGGAATAATCTAATAAATAAAATAGTAACAGAAGTTTAGATACATAAAACAGACTGACAGTTGTCAGACAGAAGCTGGGGTCTGAGGGACTGGATGAAAGGTGGTGACAGGATTAATCAAAGAACATTTATGCACAATCCATAGACATGGACAAAAATATGGGGACTGGTTTGGGGAGGGGAGAGTGTGGGACTGGATGGAGGTAGAGAAAGGGAGAGAAGTGGGAACAACCGTAACAGCATAAACAATGAAAATGCAATTAAAAATAAAGTTTTTAGTCTGTAAGCTCAACTCTGCAACAAAGACTTATATAATAGAATGTACATAACTTAAGTTTGTAAAAGGTACAACTACAAAATATATATGTTTATAAATTGAGAAGCTCCTATATTAATGAAATGCTGTCCAGTTGAAATTGTATAGAATATACATTTGTTTAAA
>PVJD01018340.1:0-14773 GCA_004026545.1 Mormoops blainvillei | reverse complement strand
TAAAATAAAAATTACACCCTGCTCTTTAGACTAAAGTTTTATCGATGTGGCATATAGTCAATATTGCGCACATTGCGGGGGTGGGGGGGTTGTTGTTCTCGATCTTTTCCTCTGTAATCCGCTGCCCCAGTGTGGGCCCAGCAAGCACCTGACAGGCTACATCACACCGTCCAGAAGGTCCGACTATGCCACGCGTCCCTGCATCGCCACTCGAAACGGCACAGTTGGGACAGGTTCCTTGGCCTCTCTGGACCTCACTTTCCTCGCCCATTGAACTCGGATGGCACCAATTCTCCCTCAGCAGGAGGTTGCAATGGCTCCCGAGGTGACCACGTGCAGCACGGCACCAGTGAGCGCTCAGTAAAAGATACAAAAGTAATTATTATCATTACGCAGCTTCTACACTTAGGAGACCTGATCTCCGTATGAGGAATAGATACACTTCCGTTTGCCCGTTGCCTGCTTGTTCTGATAAACTGATGAGTTCGACATGCAATGAGACACTGAAATAATCACCCAAATGGGGCTTTTCAGCAGTGGGGCCAGGGCTGGCAGGCTCTGAGGGACAGGAGGCCAGATGTCACCAAGGAAACTGAGTCTGGAGTATCTGGGGTGCACGTGCAAAGCTGAGGGTCTTATGTCTGTCTCCACCCCCGACCCCCCTCCCCACTGAAGGCGTGGACGGGGCGTTCTTGAGCACCTCGGAGCGCCTTCTAGGAAGTGGCAGAGATGTTGTTTATTTAGGGGTCTCCACTGTTGAGAGGCAACAGAGGGGAGACACCAGGATCCCAAGTTAGACCCCGAGAGTTCCACCTCCTGCTTGAACACGTACAAGCCTGTGGCCTCAGGAAAGTGATTCAACATCTGGGGGTCTCGGCGTCCTCATCTGTTAGATCTAAATAAGATGTTACATCTGAGGGGCTAGAAACAGCGCCCAGGGTGCGATGAGCTCTCAGTATGTGTTAGCTCATTATCTGTTTCTCTCCGTGGACATTAACTTGGTCGGGCCCCGTGAACACCTTTCCAGAGAACAGATGCTGCTTTTCTGGGTCCCAGGCTTCACTGATATCTTAGGTCTTCACAGGTTGATGTTTGCTGGCTTGACGGTGGTGGCCAAGGGTAGAAATTGGCAAAGCGCAGTCCACGGGCCGAGTCTGGCCCGCCACCCTGCTGCCCCAGACGGGGACTCGGGACAGTAACGGAAAGGGAGCCTGCATGTGTGCCGCCCGTGGCCTGCAGGGGACGGGGGACGTGATTCCACGAAAACACTCTCCTGCCTGCGGGAGGTGTTCGTGGTCTGAAAGGAGCCTTCTACCTGCTTTTGGTCTTTTGGGGGTTTTGTTTTGTTTTGTTTTGTTTTGTTTTAATGGGTCCAGTCCTAGTAGCCAGGCCTCACCAAGGAGAAAAGGGGCCCTCCTGGGAAATGTTCTGTATTAAAAAGGAAAGATGTTTTATGAGATTTTTAAACATCCTCGGTCATTGCCGACCAGTGTTCCCACTCCATGTGCATTTTCCCACTTGTCTGAAGCCTGTTGTCCCCCTGTTTCTTAAATAACTCATACCCCTCAGGTGTCCATCTCCAAGAAGACACCCCCCTCCACCGAGGCAGCTCATCTTAAACGTCACAGAACACTGGTTTCTGCTGGACCGGGAGGTTCTGTAAATGCAACCCCCTCATTCGACGTTGCCAGATAGTCCTGCTCAGAGCAAAGTAGCCAGTCGTCCAGTAAAGCCATGTGTGCACGTGTGTGTGTAACACGCCAAGTTAGCAGTATTAAAATCCTGCTCAACAGGAATGTCCCTTGGAGAGAAGGGCCCTCCTGCGAGGTCCCTGAGCTGATGCTCAGGGCAGCAGGGTCTCCAGGGGTCACTGGCCACCTGCCGTTTACCCAGTAGCCGTGGCTGCCTCTCCCGAACATCCCATACCCCCTCCTAACCTCCGGCCCTGCGTCCACCCTGGGCTCCCTCCAGGCTGCTGTGGGCCCAGCAGCTGAGCACTGCTTCTAGAACATGGATCCCATCCACCTCCCCTCTGTTCTTGTCACACTGAAAATGAAACCGCAGTCACCCTCACGGCCTGCGGGACCCTCCCTCAGCACCTCTCCGACTTCAGTGTGCGCGCAAAGCACACTGAGTGGGTGGCAACAAAGGAAGCGTGAAGGCTGGCTCAGGGGGCCTGGGCTGGGGCCTGGGGTTCGGTGTGCCTCACACCGACGTGCCAGGTGCCCGTGACAAGCCCAGAGGCCCCAAGAGTAGCCTCCGCTCACCCGTCTCCTTCCCCTACAGCCAAGCATCCTCCTGTCTCCATACTTCCTGTCCCTCCATTCGGGGCTCTCTACCCAGATTTCCACAGGTTTCACTCCCCACATTATTCAGGTCTCTGCCCGATGTCACCTCAGGGAGGCCTCCCCTGGTCACCCGACATAAACAGCTGCCCAGTCTCCCCACCACCATCACTCTGGCCCCTCCAGGGACCCCGTCCCGCTCTGCCCGCACCCTGCTTGTATTCTTCCTGGCCACGAGGGCAGGGACTTTGCTGTCCTTCCTACTGTTCTGTCCAACATCCAGGGAAGGACCTGGCACAGAGCACCTGCTCAGTAAATATGTGCTGAATGAACGAGTGAATGAATGAGTGGAGATCTCCATTTGAAAGATCTCGCTACCTTTGCTCCCAAGGCTTTGTGTCCGTGACTCAGTGTCGTCTTCACTGGGGGGACAGCAGGTCTGACTTCACTTATGAAACACAAGTTAAAGACAAAATTACAAGTTGCGAGATGGTGACCGCAGAGCATTCACCCAAATGCAGAGCCCTTCTGACCGCGGGGCCCTGGGTCACTGCCCAGGCACACGCCCACCAAGCCCCCACCCACCACCTACCCCGGTCCAGGCCCTATGCTTGAGAAGCTCCCAGTCTGAAAACCAGCAATTACAGTGCGGTATGGTTGTACTGGGACAGCAGGAAATACAGGGGCCAAGTGGAGGGACCCCCTAGGCCAGCCATGGCTGGGGACAGGGACATCGTGGGCTAAGGGGGGGCACTTGGAAGAGCTTCCTGGAATCAATACCAGATGAGCTAAAGAAAACTTCGCAAGGTGAATAGGGGTTTGCTTGGCCAAGGAGAAGGTCCTGGAGGAAAGTCTGCTGGTAGGTGCAGGGTGGAATGTAGCCGGGCAATGGGGAAGCGTCCAGGCCAGCTGGTCAACCCAGGAACGCCAGGCATGCCAGCCCTGCCTCTCTGACTCTGCAAGACTAAAAGGCCCTGGCCAGCAGGGACCACCCTAAGAGCTGGCATTTCCGGAGCTCTGGTATCTACCCCTATTGTCATTGCTGTCCTCCCTTTACCAATGAGGAAGCTGGAAGTAAGAGCTGGAAAGTGGCAGAGCTGGGATTTGAAACAAAGCTGCCAGACAGACCCAAAGCCCAAACTGTGGGTGGCCGAACGGCACCAGGTGTTAGGTCGGTCGCGTCAGGCGGGACCTCGGTTCAGCAGCCTCGGTCCTTGAGCTCTGGCTCAGAAAGAACTCAGAGTCAAGACTCCGACTATAAACGTTTCTTTAGAAAGTCACAGAGGTAGAAGAAGTGAGTTGTAGAAGAACTGGGCTCAGGAAACAAGTTATGGATGCAAAAGATGGGCTCTTGGTGCTCAGGAGAAAGAGAAAACAAGGAAAATGTACAGGGCTGGGGGGTGGGGGGGCAGCGCCAGGCTCCCCTGGACCCTCCTCGGGAGGGCATTTACCTGGAGGTCGCAGGGGCCACCCCGGTGAAATATTCACCGGCTTTCCAGGCGTGTCCTTTCAGGGTCGCGGTCTCTACGGATTGTTCCACAGCAGGGCAGGGGGTTATGGGTCAATGTAAAGCCCTGAGGTCAGCCTTGGCGCTGCCCCGTCTGGTGTTGCTGCTTTTCTGGGCCTGGAGCTGAAACACGGCTGAGGACTAGACTTCTCCCTGGGGGTGAACACTTCAGGGAGTGGTGGGAGGCCACTCTTCAGCCCCTAGTTCCTCCTCCAAGGGGGGTTGCCACGTGACTGGTGACAAGCCAGGGGAGGACAGGTCAGGGGAGGGTCTGAGCCGCGTGAACATCGACAGGACCAGAGATAGGCTCAGGGAGGAAAGGTCACGGGGCAGCCAGGTCCTTGTTTCCCCAGTTTTGTCTGTGGCTGGGCACTTGGGACTTTCCACCCCGGGACCTTCTGTACCTGGCCCGTCGTCCTTGCCCTGCTCGTGCCCGTCTGACTGCCAACCACAGAATCACCCCATACCGGTCCCCTCTGACCTGTCTGGCCTCAGCCTTGGTGGCCTCTCAGCCCCTACAGGGGGTCGCCCCTGTTGAGGGCTGGATGATGGTTGGTTGACCGACTGATGGATTGGATGGGCGAGTGAGTGAGTGAAGGGCACCCCTGCTCCTTCGGCTTCCGTTTTCTTCCCCACTGGGTACTTGTGGGGCTGACGAGAGCCACTGGCCCAGAACAGTGAGGACTCAGTGCAAAGGAGGGACGGGCTTGTGCAGGGGTCAAAGAGGCAAGGAAGCCTGTGTGCAGGGCTGGAAATAAGGAGGGGCCATGGAGAGGCAGCACTGGGAGGTTCTAGAACAATCACCTGTACTCCATTCCTGCCACTCCCCCTCTTCCCCCCAGGATGCTGGTTCCAGAAGTCTAGGCTGGGGCCCCAGGAACCTGCATTTTTGACAAGCTCCCTGGGTGATCCTATATGTTCTGGGAGAAGCCCAAGGATAAAGCAGAGAGAGCTGAGCATTTGGTCAGGGTTCAAATCCCGCCTCCATCTCTTAGCTGTGTGATCTTGAGGGACTTTAATTTCTCTACACCTCAGATAAGTAGAAGGAAGAAGGCAAAGTTCGAGACCCGTTTACTTTCCAGCTCTCAGCTGAGATGGTAATAAGGAAAGTGCCTGTTTAAAGGACTGCACGTGAGCATTCGTGTGTTTGGCACTGGGGATGCAATAGGAAGTAAAAAAAATAAAAATAAAAAAGGTGGGGCTTGGTCCTAGGGATGGGAGCTGGGGGAGGACTGGTTACAGCCTGGTAGCTCACCCAGGGCCAGCAAGTTCCCCTGTGGGTCACAGCGTGGCTCTCCTGCTGGCCCACCTGTAATCCTGGAACTGACTGCCAGGGACCAGAAGGCAGCTCCGCCTGCCTGCAGTCCTCCCACCTCCGGAGCCCACCCTGGGCTGGGAGAGCCAAGTCATGGAAAAAGTTAGCTCTTCAGGCTCTGCTCTGCCTCCCTCCCCCATCAAGCCCACAAAGGCTCCTTTCACTTTTTTTTTTTTTTTTTTTGGTGGGGGTACAGACTGTGGGGCCCTCTCCCCCAGGCTGGGATGTGAAATTTCAAACTTCGCCCTGGAGTTAAATTCCCCACCCTCTGCCCCAAAGGATACTAAGGGAGGAGGAGGGAGGAGGGCGTACTAAGAGCAAAGGACCTGGGATGGCGGGAGGGGGAGGGGGAGGAGGATCTCGTCCTGAGCAGCTCTCGCTGAAGCCAGACCACAGGGACCCTCCTGGCTGGCCGTCCTGTGAGCCAAAAGCCAAGAGTGCACCCCCTAGCCCAGTGCCCCTTGCTCTCATCTTCCTGGAGCACTTGGAGGGGGGGCTCAGAGGACGTGAGGGCACCTCTCTGCCTAGCTACTGATGGAAAGGCCTGAGGCTCATGGGGATGCCAGATCCACAAAACCCACATCCTGAAGGTGGAACGAGCAGAAAGAAAGGTATCTGCTGCCGGGCCACAGTCCAACGCCAACTCCTTTGAGGATTGCCTGACATGCTCCTTTTCACTCTGATTTCGGCCCAAACCTGAGGATTGGGAGAAGTAAGAGGTACACCCTGTGTGGCCTTGCACGAGTTGCTTAGATTTGCCGAGCCTCTGCGTCCTCCTGCTAAGTGGGCACAGTGACGCCCACCTCCTTGCGCTGGGAAGGAGACCAAGGGAGAATATGTGTAACGTGTGACATGGTGAAACTCAGTCTGGGTTCTCAAACTCCTTCCCACTCAAGTGGAAAATGTTAGGTGGGACCTAGTGGCCACCGGGTTGGTCTGGCATCTGAGCAGGCTGGGGAGAGCTGGTTTGGGGCCAGGGGACTTAGGGGAACATGCTGCTGTGTGTGAATTACTTCACATCTCTGTGCCTCACTCTCCCCACAGAGCAGCGGCTGGGTGGGGAAGTGGCCAGGCTGTGCCATCCTCATGAGCCTTTTTAGGCCTGTAAGAAAGGTTTGCAGGAGTCCAGGGCCCCTTGGAGACGCAGTGTCACATCCAGACCACTAGGCGGCCTCGAGGATAACAGATGAGATCAGGCTGCGCGCACGCCTTCCAGCTCCAGACTTTGTGAGTTGTCTCTTTGGCAGGCCTGGCCAGCACCAGTCACCACGGGGTGGGAAGGGTCTGTCGCCCCAGGGTCAGGGTCTCTTTTCCATTTTTACAGACCTGCAAGGTAGGAGGAGGCAGTGACTCTGCCGGAGTCCTGGCTTTACCAGTGGCCTGGGCGTTGGGCAAAGGCAATGGCCTGCCTGCCTTTCAGTCATATTCTAGGGGGTTGGATGCAGGCAGGAGGGAGCCTCATCCCGCACCTCTCTGCTCCCTAATCCCTGAAGGGGGTGGGCGGGAAGAGAATCAGGTCTGCATTCAGGTCCCTCCCTCCTGCACTTCTTGGCAAGGTGACTTGGCAAACAGGGATAACAGGGTCCCATTGCCAGGTCAGTGGGAGATTCCAAGTCAGAACATAAGCTTTCAGGGCAGCACAGACAGTCTCCCACCCAACCCCACTCTCCCAAACCTTCTTTGCTCCCCCAGCTGCTCTCTGGAAAATGAGTTCCCCGATTCATCTGGAGGGAAGATCCTCTCTTTCAGAACTAGAGGGTCTTTGTGGCGGATGAGGAGGTAACCCCCAGCCCCGCCTCCCCAAACCAGCCTTTCGCAAAAAGACTTTCTCTGAGGCTCCTCAGAAGAATTAGCAGGCTGAGCATCGGGCAAGCCGAATCCAGCGCACCCAGCCCTGCTGAATAAGAACGCAGAGGGCGAGGCCTGAACACGTCTCCCTGCAGAACCGCTGCCCCAGATTACAGGGCAGCTCCCTGGCTCACCCTCTCTCCTCCTGGCCTGGGCCCATCAGGGGCAGCAGGAAGCAAGTCCCATCAGCACTTTTAACTGGGGCTGCTTTTTAGTGAGTCACCTCCCAGACTTCCTGCAACAGACAGCTCTAAATACAGCTCTGGGTTCCACCCTCCAACAGGGAAGGCGTTCTTCACGGGGGAAGACAGGAGGTTGCAAGGTGGGTGCCCAGCTAGGGCAGCCCAAGGAGACGCAAAGAGAGATGTGGCTGCCAGCACAGCACAGGGGGCACCGGTGTAGGACGTTTTGTTTACAGGTTTTTGTTATTAAGGAAATTGCTGTCAGTCAAGGTAATTCTAGCCCAGATGAGCAATAAATATGCTCCCACCTAATCTTATGGGGATTTTATTGGCACCTTGGGGGCAGAGGTTCCTTTACCCTGCCCACCCTTTCCCCTCAAAGCAAACCCCTGCTCCCCAGCTGTTTCGCCCATCAGCGTGAGAAACTCAAGAGCAGCTTTAGAAAGTGCACTCCAAGTGAAGACAGAAGACGTCCGGGCGAAGGCCCGGAGTGGCTTCATGGTCCTACCTGCAGGCAGGGGGATGACCAAATAACCTGACATAAACCCTGGGCGACCTGGTTGGATCGAGGCATGCGCGAGCTTCCCCAGGCCTGCCCGGAACGCAGGGGCAAGTCACCTGGTCCCCAGGCGCCCTAGCTCCGGGAGACCGCGTTCCGGACAAGGAGGAATGTCTCGAGGAGGGAGCCGGTTCGCAGGAGTTGGTTCCAGCGTGTTCGAGTTACCGCCGCGAGCCCTCAGAGGCACCGCCGGCAAGTCCTGGCTTGCAAAAAGGGGAGCCAGCCCCGGGAGAGCTCGAGTCGGAGCGAGCCCGTGTGCGCGCCCGCGCGCGCGCCCCGCGACAGCGCAGGGGGAGGGGAAGCAGCGGCAGCCACTCAGAGGAACGGGAGTGAAGCCTCCGACCAACTTTAACTGTCAATCAGACTTAATGGGGTATTAAAAAAAATGGGGGGAAAAAAAGGCCGCCCTCTAGCTCCGCGCCGCTGCCGCCCCGGGAGCGAATGAATAAGGCGGCGCAGACCCGGGCGTCCGATCCACGCGCGCTCCGCACCCAGGCCCTCTCCAAGTTGGAAAGGACAAAAAGAAGGCAATAAATGCTAACGAGGGAGAGAGAGGGAGCCGGATCGAGCGGCAACTCCCAGACTGCTGGAAGAGAGAGGGAGGGAGCCGGAGAGAGCGAGCGCGCGCGAGGGCGAGCCATGCACGTAAAGAAACTGACACCCGGACCCCCCACTTCTGCTGCACGTTGCTGGCAATCAGAGCGCGTTTAAGCAATTTCCTGAGCCCAAGAATAGCAATGAGTCGGGAGACTTTCGCGGGCTGAAATTGGGAGCTCCAAGCACTTTTCCCCCACTTTTTTTTTTTCCTGGAGAAGGGGTGGGGGTGCCGCTACAATTTGGAAACAGCTTTTTTTTTTTTTTTTTTTTAAATCTTGCACTTTGAAACCGCGGGACCGTAGCGCGGTGCGCGCGTGTGGTTGGTGCCCCCCCCGCTTTTTTTCTCCCTTCCCCTGCCTAAACTCTGTCAGCCTGTAAACATTACCTGAGAATTCCCCAGCCGAAACGGCGGCTGGGGCAAGAAACTTCTTGTTAGAACTTCCCACCTCCGGCTTCCCCTCCACCCGTCTTACTGTCCCAACCTTTTGAGACGCTTTTTCTCCTCCCCAGGAGGACTTTTTTTTTTTTTTAATTCTTCTTCTTCTTCTTCATCCTCTTCTTTTTCTCACCCGGTGCTTTGCATTTGAGAAGAAGTGATTTCAAGAGTGGCCAGGTGGGACGCCTCTCTCCCCTCATTCAGATTATTTATTATTGTTTGGGGTGTTTTATTTTTTCAATTCCCGTTCGGTCCGGGGAGTTTTGCCCCCCGCCCTGCCCGGCTCCGCGGCGCGGAGGATGGTGTGGAAATGGCTGGGCGCGTTGGTGGTGTTCCCTCTGCAGATGATCTATCTGGTGGCGAAAGCAGCCGTCGGACTGGTGTTGCCCGCCAAGCTGCGGGACCTGTCTCGGGAGAACGTCCTCATCACCGGCGGCGGCAGAGGCATCGGGCGCCAGCTCGCTCGCGAGTTCGCAGAACGCGGCGCCAGAAAGGTACGTGGGCAGGGCGAGTCCAGGGGGTGGGAGCCTGAAGGTGAGAGGGACCCCAGGGGCGGGGGTGCGCCCACCTGCTGACGCTGCTGGAGCCCGCGCCTGGGGTCTGGGAGTCGCCAGCCGCCGGGCTTCTCTGCACCACCAGCGAATGCTGAGCTAGTCAGTTTCACCTTGTAAATTTCCCGGGCACCCGGAGTGTCTTTTTTGGCAAGTCCCGAGCTGATCCGCTCCTTTAGGATCCGTGGCTGGCGGGCTGTTCACCCCCACCCCGAAACTTAGGAGACCCACCCATTTCCCACATTCCTCCCTCCCGGAGGAAGGTGCTGTGTTCCCCCTCCTCAGTTCCCCCCTTTGCCACCACCCTGGTGAGTGCGGGGTGTGTGCTCTCCTGGGTAGAGCTGCGAGCCAGCGCCTGCTAGCCGGCTCTTGGTATTTTCCTTGGCAACCCGCTTCCCAGCCCCAACCTGGGCGGCTGAAGCTCTGGAGGCATGTAGAGAGGGGCTCCTTGGTTTGGGTTTGAGAAAGTGGAAGCGGTCTTTGATGGTTTAGCCTGGCCTGACAGGCACTCGCAGGCCCAGGTGTTTGGAAATCTGGAGAGGAGACCAGGGAACTGGCAGCTGATAAAGAGCCCTTGTTCTTACCTTCAACCCTGTTCCCCACCGCCCCCACCCCGGCCGCCCCTCTCAGAGGGGGATCCTTTTCTCCAAGCTCTGCCTGTAACTTTTTGGTAGCCCCAGCACCTTTTCCTCCCGTTCTCCCAGACCTGGTGCGGGAGTGTGGGGAGGGTGAGCCGGCTGTCACCCAACTCCGACCCAAGCCAGGCTGACTCACCAGCCCTGTGAAGAGGAAGAGCAAAAACAGGGAATTCGTTTGAAACTTAAACTGTTGAGAGCCGGGGGTGGGAGGGGGTGAGCGGGCCAGCAGCGCCAGCTGATCTGACAGGGGGCCACATACCTAGGAGATTAAGTAAATATGTACTGTAGAAAACCAAACCTGCATGTAATTCCAGGTTGCTTTTGTTTTGTTAAATACTGCCCTGAGATTTACAATTCCTCCGGGGTGGCTGGGACTGGGACTGAACTTTGGAGCCTGAGCTATCAGCCAAAGCTGATTGCCATTAACTCTTCCCTCGCCGGCAGGCGGGGGCCTGTCCCGGCCCAGCGAGCGGGGGTCGGCTGTCCGGGGCTCCTGCTTCTCCTTGGGTGGTTTGGACAGCTGCTTGACCTTGCAGTTGGAAGGGGAGTTCGGAAGTGGCTTTAACCCTTGGACACGCGGGAAAAGGAGAAGTAAGACTTGTCCTCAGCAGTTTCATTTCCTGGGGGTGATGCCCTGCGGAAGGGCTGGGGGGGGGCGGGGCAGATGATGGTGTCCGTGCAGGGGGAGGCGGGTCTGGGACAGTCGCGTGTGATTGTCATTCCTTAGCTGTCTGCATCCCACAGAAACTTTTCTTCGGACTCTTCCAGCTGGCCCAAGCCCTGGGCCTCTTTTACTGCTCTTGTAACCCGCTGCAGTGGGCATATGAAGAACACTTTTAGTCGATCTGGAAAAACTTGACTGACTATAAACAAGCCTAAATTGAAAGAAGGATATGACATTGGGGGAGGAGGGTAGACGGGTGCAGAGGGCCCTGGGAACCACGCCCACCTCTCTTGGAATGGACCCACTCTTCCAGGGAGTGACCCCAGAGCCAATTAGAAGTATGCCTTCAATTGGCAGCTGGGCACCAGCAGCAGGATACCTGGGTCCTACGAAACCCCCAGTGTCCTTCACCCTAGCGTCGCACGTTGCAGTAGCCAGAATGACCGGGGCTGGAGCAGTCCCTATAGCTCATGATGGTCTGACCAGTTACGGGAGCTACTTTTTCATGAACCGTCCTCTTGCTGTCACGGTGGGAAATTTGGAATGGAGGCTTCTTGCCTGAGTCCATCTGGGGCCAGTGAGAGAACGTTTGGGCACCAGGGGGCAAGCGTTGTGGAGTGGGGACAGAGGGAGACTGCTGAGTGGGTTGTGTGAACAGTGGGTTTAGGGTAGCCCAGGAGGGGCTGGAGAGAGCTGGGGAGGGCAGTGTCCCCCCCACCCCCCACCCCGCAGCCTGCAGTGAGGTTAGACAGGTGGTAACATCAAACCTCGGATGACTCTCCTTCCTCGGGTGGAAGTAGGGGCTGCATCTGAGAGCGTTTCCAGCTTGGATTTGGGTGGGATCGGACTGGGAGGGGAAAGACCCCCCCAGAGAGAAAGAAAGAGAGAAGAGCTGAGTCTCAGCAAACAGCTGGCACGTCCAGGAGAAGTCTGTTTACATTTCGGGGGGGGGGGGGACAATCCAGTTTCACATAATGACCTTGAGTCAAACGGGATTTGGCAATATTTGTGGGCAGCAGTGTGCTTTAGACTGTAAAGGTGACCTGATTAAGGGTTTTTCTTAAAGGGACGCAGAGGCTCCAGGAACTGGGAAGTTCCTCACCTGGAGACAAATCTCTCTCCCCACCACATACCAAGATTACCAAGGCCGAGCATGCTTAGGGTCTCCTTTTTTATTTGCTATGTCCTCCTGGGATTCCTCCCACAGAAGCATTTATAGAGCCGGGGCCCATCCCTCTTCCCCACCAAGGCTCCCGGCTAGCTAGCCAGCTGGCCTAGCTTCCAAAGCCTTTGACCTTGACAGGGTTTTAGCGGGAGGAAGGGAAGGAGGAGGAGCAGACTGTTTGTTTGGAAGTGTTCGCAGTGGCTGTTCCAGCCTTTGGTCCAGTATGAGGAAGTGACTGGACGAGAGCCCTGGGCCATGACTGCAGGCCTGTGGAGACAGAGGCCACATACCAGAGCCTGACCCCTCCATCGGGGAGGGGTAGAGCTGGGACTCAGGGACCTGTTTCAGGGAGGTGGTATGAGAACTGGTTCACAGTGGCCCCCGCTTTGCTATTCTTGAATTTATAGCACATGGTCTATAGCCCTGTTCCTAACACAGCTAGCCAGGAACTAACCTCTTCAATAGATTTGCGCATCGTTCTCTGTCATATCCATTCAGAAAATCCCATATTCTTCCCACCCCTGACCCTGAGGCAGGCCCAGGCCCAACTGTCCCGTGACAGCAGTCTTTGCGAGAACTCAGCAAGTCTCCTGAGTATCTGCCAGGTACTGGGTATTGGTGCAGCTCTGCGTCCAGGCTGGGGGTGGGGGGTGAGTACAGCAAAGATAAATAGACACAGAGACGTGACCAGGTACTGACAGTCAAGACACAAATTACAGGGTGCATTCGTGCCCAGTGGCCGCCGCGGCACATCGCCACTGCTTGGGCGGCTTACAGCAATAGAAATGTATTGTCCCCCAGCTTTGGAATCTGAATCAAGGTGTTGGCAGGGCCCCACTCCCCACCCCGGAGACTCTAGGGGACTCCTAATGGCTCCAGGTGTTCCTCGCTCCACCCTCTGCCTCTGTCTTCACAGGGCCGGCTTCTCTGTCTCTCAGTGTGTCTCTGTGTCCCCTCATCTTCTGCTAAGGACACAGTCATTGGATTTAGGGCACACGCTAAGTTCACTAGGACCTCCTCTCGAGATCCTTAACCAATTCCATTTCCAAAGACCTTCGTGGACGAAAAAGGGGCCTCCTGCTAACCCTGACAAACTCAGGGGAGGCCAGCGTGGCGGGCCCTACAAACTCCGATGGAAAGTAGCCCGTGGAGTGGTCTGAATGTAAACATTCCTCGCTGAGAGCCAGTCACGGTGGTAGTCACACCCTGGACTTGTAGCTCCCTCGCCTGTCTGTTGCCCTTTTGCGTCTAGGATAACATACCTTTGAAATGTCAGAGCAATCTCCTTTTCCAGACCCCTCAGGGCACACCCACCACACCAGAGCGGAGATCACAGAACCCTCACTGTTATCTCGTTGCCTGAACACCATCTCTGTGTGCTGTGGATGTCAGTTCTTAACTGTCCTGCCCCCATCCGTGTAAAAGAAGCATGTGTTACTCCAGTTTGCTTTTTATTCAGTCCCGGAGATTTCACCACTTTGCTCTCTCCAGCCCCCTTCGTCTATCACCAGTGGATTTCACGTCACCTCCTTACTTTTCTCCTAGTGCAACATAAGCTGCGAAACGGCCATTCTGCTGGAGCCATTTACTCCATCCATTGAGATTCTGCCCCCCAGCAGTTGTTCTCAGTTTGGCTCAAATACACTCATAAAAATTCCTCCACAGGTTTGCCTGTCTCTTACGTCATCATCCTATTTCCAAATAAGGTCACTTCCTGGGGTCCCAGGTAGACGTGAATTTTGGGGAGGACACTCCGCAGGGGGAGCCCAGGGGAGCTGTTCGTCTAGCTCAGGGAAGGCTTCGTGAGGGAGGCAGCATTTGAGGGAGCCTTGAAGAAGGCCAAGAGTTTCAGCCAGAAGGACTGTGAGAAGTGGGGGCAAGATCCAGGTACAAGAAACCACCCGATCAAAGGCTGTGTATCTGGCTGATACTGGGGGAGGGAGGTTAGAAGGCAAAGAAAGAAAATGTTGCAGAACTTGGGAGGTAAGCAGGGAGGGTGTCCCTCAGACTCTGAGTTAGGCCAACCCTGATGAGAATACAAAAAAGGAGAAGGAAGACAGGGGCTTAAACAGTCATCTTGCGGGACACAGAGCCATCAGGGCCAAGTCCCTGCATTAAACAATTGATCATGAAGATCAGGGAGGCTGAGGTGGCTTGGGAAAAAGCAGGGGCCGTCTCCCGCATCCTCACCCTGAACGCAGCCTTTGCTGGGAATTTCTAGAAAAAGTACCAGGCTCCTGTTTGGGAGTAGGAGGGTAGGCTACCTGTCCTGCTAGCGGCGTCTAGGGAAAGTCTTCCGGCCTACAGCACGAGATCCCAGGGGTTCAGACAATGGGCCTTACAGTTCGGGCTGTGCGGGGAAGAGACAGGGCACCTCCCTCTTCCTGCCCCACCTCCTTCCCCTGGGAACAAAATCGGCCACATCCAGGGCCACACCCCCTGTGGCCTGGCTCACCTGGGCTGGAAGGACAGAGACTGGGTTCTGGACGGGGCTCTGCTGAGACCCTGGGAAAGTTGATACCTCCTCCAGGCTGCAGCTAAGAAGCACACCTATGCGATGATCAGAGGGGACCCAATGCTCGCTGAGACCCCCGCTTGCTCTGACATTCGGCCATCCAGGAAAGAAACTGATGGCCAAGCTCCCTGAGGTGCAAGGAGACTTTGGCAAAAAAAAAAAAAAAAAATTGTCCTCATTGCGGCTGATCTCCACCTTGTTTTGCTAGTCATCAGATTCCACTTAATGAAAAATGAGCAACTCTGTTAGAAAATGCGCCCTTGATGAAGGGTAGGACCCGCCACGCAACCCGCCCTTTTCTAAACTGTGTCAGCAGCCAGCAGGTAGCCGTCTGCCGTGGATTCATTTCTTCTCTTGTAAGAGATGTTAATATTTTCAACCTGTAGTTTTCAAGGGAATGAGGGGTCCGAGTTTTCCAATTAGCACGTCAAGCAGAACTTCCTGTGTGTTATCCTAAAAGCACCAGATTGAGTATTTGGGCTGCAGACAATGCTCCCTAGGCCCAGGAACA
>PVJD01018339.1:0-14771 GCA_004026545.1 Mormoops blainvillei | reverse complement strand
AAAATGGATTCCTGACTGATGAGGAAGGAAAAGACAAGAACCGACCCCAAAACTGGAGGGGACCCCCAAAGGCTAATTGGTAGAGAACGGGCTGAGGTTGGTTTGAACCGTTCCCTCTGATCCCAAATCTGCTCCCGTGGCATTCTGTGCTGGGCCCTGGACCACGCAGAGGGGTTTAAGAACCTGCCACGGTCTTAAACCTGAGTGGCGGCTCACTCACGCGGCTGCCGAAGCCCGGAGTGCTGCCCTTCGGCCTGTCTCCCTCTTCGGCTCCTGCTCTCTTCGCTCAAGCCCTGTGCTCAGGCTTGTGCACGGTGTCCTTTGCACTCGCTACTTCTCTCCAAGTGACCTTGGCCCGCCTTTCTGACCCACGCCCACCTGCCTGTGTCCTGTGGTGGACATGTGCCACACACCAGGCCTACAAGACTCACTCTACGAGCCAGGCCTGCGGCACTTAACCACTTAGTCCTCATTCATGCCTCGCCACAGGGTCACGAGGGGACTTCCTTCAATTTTCCCCACTCCACAGCTGACGAAATTAAGATCTACAGACGTCACGCCACTCGCCAAGGCCGAGCAAAGGGCGGAGCTGAGGCAACAGGAGAAAAGTCTGGCTCCAGAGCTCGGGCGTCTAACCGTAGCATCTTCCAGGTCTGTCTTCGCCTCTTTGACCACTGTCCCCACACGGGCCCTGAGTCCCCCGCAGCGCCCCCGTGAGGCTGAGCCCCAGGCAGTCTGGGAACGGAGGCATGTGGGGCGCAGTCCTGGGCGCACGGTTCACATGTTTGCTCACTTAGCTGTCATGGGCCCCGCTGAGAAAGGTAAGGCAGGCCTGGCCGGACAGAGAGGGCAGCAGGGGCCCCGGGGGCCGAGGTCACACGGCGAGCAGTGGGAGGGTTTGGGGTTTGGCACTTAACTCTGGACGCTTTCTTTGTGGTCGTCCTGGGGGGTGGGGGGGGCAACCCGCTAGCGCGAGGCAGGAAGGACACTGCAGGCCTCGCGGGAGGGATGCAAAGCATGGTGGAAGCGGAGGATTCGGGCTGTGAACACAGGACGGGGCATGCGACCAACGATGTCTTCGTTACTTGCTGCTGCCTAAACAAACAGTCACAAACCTTCACGGCTAAAACGGGGTCCTTCCCCAGCTGGCGATTCTGCGGGTCGGTAAGTGGGCCTGAGTCTGGCTGGAAGTTCCACTGCTGGTTTTTCCTGCTGGTCTCTCAGTCACCCCCACCTCGGCAAAGCCAGCGTAGGGGTCTTCACACGACGACAGGGGCTTCCCTCAACTGTGGGGTGAGGGCGAAACCCTCAAGACCCCTTGAGCCTACGCTCGGGAGCCCCGTGTCTCCCCCGCAGCGGCGCTTACTGGCCAAGGCGAACCCCGATGACGAGGCAGCGGAGATGATCACCACCCAATGGGAAGCCGGGGAAGTCCCAGGGCAAAGAGGCATATGTCAAGGGATGGGATGAGTTTGCGACCGTTTACTGCAGCCTATCCCAGAGGAGGGGCGTCTCTAGGGAGACGTGAAATCATTTCGGCCTCGGGCACGTTGGCATTAAGGTTTCTTCTGTGGTCAACCCACGCAAAAGGATCCAGCATTTGGACAGAGTCGGCCTAGAGCGTAAAAGAGAGTCCTGGTTGCACATACAAATTTGAGGGCCGTCGACATGCGGCCGACAGGCCTTGGCACAAATAAACCAGCGCCCGCAGACAGCCCGCGCTGCGTAAGGCGAAGGGGAGCCACGAGGCGCCTTCGAGGGCACAGACTCTGGCCCTCGCGCGCCTGGCCTGCCCTCTCCGCGGCAGACCGTCTGTGGCCCGCCGCGGGTTCCGTGGTGACCTCAAGGCCCATTGTCTCTGAGGGGAGGCGCTGCCTTCTCCTTTACGTCCAGATGCAGCCGCGTGCACCCCAGCGACCTATACACCAGAGAGAAGTCACTCGATCCCCACTCCCGCCCCAATGTTCAGCGGTGGGTCGGGTAGAGAATTAACCGCAATAAAAACGTCCATGTCAGTGGGACAGACACAGCAACCAGTAACCCTGAATAGTTCTTTCTTTCCCGACAGAAACGCCTGCCCCGGTCCTGGAAGAATTCCTGCCGGGCCCGCCCGGGTGCCTCTGCTGAAGGCTGCGGCGCCCGGCCCGCTCTCTGGGAGGCCCTTGCGCACCCGGGCTCAGGGCCGCAGTGGGCGCGGCGGGGCGTGCTTTCTCCAAGCCGCCTGAGGACAATGATGGGCTTTCGTGGGTCAGATTTACGGTTCCCTTGGCCATACAATTTTCTCCCACGCTTGGGCAGCCTCCCTGCTGGTTGGTCCTCTCCGGTCTGTTGCACGGGCCGGGGCTGGGCTCAGAGTGCTTCTCTGGGACCAGCTGAGACAGGTTGACATTCCAGGTTCTATGCTCTACTCATTCCTCTTCCCTTGTTTCAACGGCGGCCACTTTGAGATGATCTTAAATAGTGCAGGTGACACCCTCACCTGATCTTTGCTGCAAAGCCAGACCTTGTTGTTTGGCTAAGAAACCTCAACTGGAGGCCAGCCTTCCAGAAAGTCTCTGAAAAACAGTCTAGTCCTCTCCTGTTCAGGCTATGGAAATAGCTGGATTTTCCAACCCCATGAGACGCCAATTTTCCGCACTCCATTTCCTTCCCCTTGTAACTTCGTCATTTCTTATGTGAGCTCATTTCTTCCTTGAAAAACTTTGCTAAATTCAGCAAGGAACAACCACTACGCATTTATGTTCTGGTTCTTTCCACGTGCTTCCTCTCCCATTCAGCCATGGAGGGAACACGGTCAACCTTCCAAGTTGGTTGGCTGAAATTGTCACCCACTGTGTTACGGTGGCATCACAACCACCTCCCGCTTCCCAGTCTGCAAGGCCCGTCTCCTCACTGCCAGCTATCTGAGTGCGGAGGCAGGGCCATGCGTTCTAAGACTTCATCAGAAGTCCCTCGTTTCGGGATATCCATTTTTTGTAATAAAGGCTAAATTGCTCTAGTAAAGAGACCCCAGGAAACAGTGACATAAAGAAAATGGGAGTCCCTGTTCCTCTCACATAGGAAAATCTGGCCCAGTCTGGCAGGGCACTCGATTCTGTGAAGTCACTCGGGACCCAGACTCCACCTGTCCCGGGGCCCCACCCTGTCCAGGGGCACCTTCCTCGTCCTCACAGTCCTGCTGGGTGCAGACGGGTCCAAGGAGAAGACAGAAAGCCGCCCACGGCAAGCCACCTTCTTTAAGAGGAAAGGCAAGAGTTGCGCTCACCACTTCCGGCTGTACTCTGTGGACAAGACCTTAGCCGCAAAATCAGACCTCGCTCCACAACGGGGTGAGAGCTGCGGCCTCCAGCTGAGCGAACGTGTGACCAAGAAGAAAACAGGTTTTACGGTGACCACCCTTCGTCTGCCACAAGGAGTAAGAGGAAAAGACGCCCAAGGTTCAAGTCCTCAGAAATACAAAAACCAAAAGGCGGTAAGTACGCGTTTTGTTTCGTAAAGAAAAATGACGAAAAATAGAAAAGAAAGGCAAAATCTAGCTGGTGGGTGCCCAAGTGTCCATTTTATTATTTCTACTGCTTTTCTGAATATATTTTATAAATAAAAGGGTTTTTTTTTTTCATTTTAAGGGAATCAGAGGCGAAAGACCCAAGATGTTGAGACAGTAAAAGAGTGATGCGAAAAGCATCGGAAGAAAATGGAGAAATTAAAGTCAAAGAGAGAAAAAACGTTTCAATTGTCCGAGAGAAGACAAGGCAGATTAAGAAGGGCAAGTTGCTTTGGACCTGAAAGTCTGGGGTCACTGGCGGATGCCTGAGGCAGAGGCTCGATCTCGGCGCACGGGGGCGTGGCAATGAACAAAAGACGGTGGGACACAGGCACGGACAGCCTTTAAGAACGGTGGCTCTTTAGGGAGGAAGAGGCAGGGCGGGAACTGGCCATGACTGGTTCCGCGCGCACACGGGCTGAGAGCGCGCCAGACCGGGGCTGAGCTGGGGCGCCAGGTCCCAGGGACTTTGGGGAACGGGTCAAGTTCCGGCTGCCCAGAAGCTGTGTCACGTGCGTGTGGAAGAACAGAGCCCTAGGGCCCTCGGGCCAGGGAAGGTCCTCCAGAGTGGGGAACACCCCTGGACGCAGTGGCTAGATAGTACAGGACTGGGGTCTGGGCCCCGGGAGGCTGTGTTCCCACCTACACACACATTCTCCGTGTCGCCACTTCTGCGAGAGACGGGCGGCTCGCTCCCCAGACAGGCAGGGAGCCATGCTGGGTGCGGAATGAAGGGGGACACAAACTCCTCGGCCACCGCTCGCGTTTGGGCAAACCCTCCTGGGTAACACAGAGGAATGGGGAAGAGGGTGTGAGTCAGCAACAGTAAGACACAAAGTGGAGGCACTTCTGTTAGGCAGATGGCGTTAAACTGGAGGTATGACCCCCTTCCCTCCCAAATCCCCAAGAGAAGAGGCCCCGAATCAACACACCCTAACTAAAGCTGGTGCCGTGCCCTCCAGGCGTCAGGGAAAGCAGCATCTCTCGTCCTTAGACGGCAGGGCCCAGACCCCTGTGAGCAGTGGCCGCTGTGGAGACAGGATCAGACCGGGTCTGTGGGAAACCAGTGCTTCTCATAGCCACGTGCACGGCGCTCTCGGTGGGACAGACAGCACTGGTGGGGGGTGGCTGGACGACTCGGGAGCAACCCCTTCCCCGTCACCCGTGACCCCGGAGCCCATTACTCTCCAGAGTCCTCCCTGCAAGGAAAAGCAGGCTCGCTCGCTCGGCTGAGGTCTGAGGCACTGCCCCACGGAGACGGCGCCCACCTGGGTGACAGGGGCTGGGCGTCTCTGAAGGACGAAGGACGGGTGACGCAGCCTGATGCAGGTGTGGGGAGGAGGCACCAGGGAGCCAAGAGATGTTCTCCTTACGAGGCCTAGGTCTCAAAGGTCCCTCTTGGGTGCTTCGTCGGGCCCCTTCCAATGGGTTCCTGGAGAGCCACAGGGCGCTGGCTGGCAGGGAAGCTTCGCTAGGACAGGGCAAACCTAAGAACTGCATTTACGCGCAAGCTTTGTCAGAGAAAGGGTCCATCCGTATGCGCAGGAGCGCACCAGGCCAGCTCTAACCCCACAGAGCGCTCGGACAGCCCGGCTCTTTGGGTCAGTAGAGGGCAGGGCACCCGGCACACACAGGACGGCATCGTCCTCGGGCAAGGCCTGTGTCCGTCGCTCCCTGACCTCTGCGGCACTGTGAGGGCCGTGCCCCTCCATATACAGAAAGGACCCACCTTGTGCCTGGGCTCCACCCAGAACAGGCTGCCGGCCCCAGCCCCATGTGCTGGGTGACCACCTCTCAGCGTCTGGAAAGTCCCTTTGCTCTGCCCTCGCCAGAGCCTTCAGTTCCCTGAGACAACAGGCCGGGGAGGAAAAGCACCCGGGTGCAGAGAGGGAGGCGTGGTCCGAGGCTGGAGTGAGCCTCGGCGTGGCCGGGCCGGGCCGGGCATGCAAAGGTGCCGTGCTGAGCCAGGCCCGAGGAGGGAGGTTTTATTGATCTCCTTTTATTTTTTAATGGGGAGACTGGAGCTTTATAGGGTTAGAGTAAAGGCACAAGGAGAGTCGGCGGTTAAAGATTCAGGGAAGCCAGGCCATATAATTGATGGAGGGAACTGACCACAAAAGGCTTTGTTGCGTTGACAGCATCATCTCAGAAAAGAAAATTTAGAGATTCTCCCACATTTCTAAGTTAAAAACACAAGTATTTCACAGTTCCCTGGGTAAATATCAGTCAAGTATTACCAAGCATTGACCTTCTCCAGCTCTTTTCAGTTCTAACTTACTCCAAAACAGTAATCAGCAAAGGTTCACAGGCGTTCGGAGACCGGCAGGCACTCAAGTCTGGCTACATCATCTGAGACTTCGAGCAGAAAAACCCGTCAGTAAGTGCACAAGCCTGTCTGCAGCCAGCTGAGAAGGGACTAGCGATGAACAGAGGGCCCGTGACGTTGATGAAAGATGAGCAGCGGAGTAAATAAATTATGGGGACGCTGAGAAGGAACCAGGTCAAAGGGCACAGCCGGTGTTCTACCTCGGCTGTGGTAAACTGTAGTCACGTGTCGTTTACACAAAATTTCCTAGAGAAATGAACACTGACCTTGAAGTAGTGCCTCTGTAAGTTTCCTCTGGCTTATCCCCTTCTTTTTAATGTGTTTCCTGCATTAAGCAACTTCTTCCCTGCGAGACGTCACCAGACCCCTGAAGCCACCAGATGGCCACAGCGCATCCGCAGGTCAAATCAGAACGCCAGCAAAGTGCAGCAGGTGTGGCCATGCCTGTTTGCTCACCTGCAAAATGGAGATAACGTCAGCACTTTGGTTCATCGGTGGGTCACGAAAGGCGGTTGAGAATGTACCCATAAAACAGACTCGGTGGAGGTACTGGGCAGAGGCTCTGCGGGGAGGGAAGAACTGTGACGAGAAGAAAACTAATTCAACAGATTCCAAAGACCGACAGCTTTGGTGCGGAAACAGGGCTGTGACTTACTTTAGCTACAGGTCCGACACAGAAAACACAGTCACTTCAGAACTGAAGGAGCGACGGCTGTGGGCATCGTTCACAAGCAGTGTCACGTGGTGCCATCCCCGCCATGGCGGGGATGTGTTTAAAATTAGATTTTAATGCCTTGTTTAATTTGAAATCGAGAAGGCATTTGTGGTTTACAGGTCTGGGGTGGGGGTTTGTAAACATATCTGGAAAGATGTGTGCGAGATAAATGGACATAAAGTGAGAGAATAAAATTAGCATCTGGTAATTTCACTGTAAGTTTATCTTAAACAGGAGTAATATACGTGTGTCTATGGATCTCATCTGGTAGCTTTTCCAAACACACTTGAAGAACAAACTAGAAAACAGAAAAGCCATTTTTCACTGGCATGTGAAAAAGCCACTTTTTCAAAATCCCTTTCCACCTACTCAAGTTTTAGTTTTAGAAATAAAAGGCATAGGAAATACTATATTTCTGCTTTGTTTTCTTTACTATATGGTATGGTAGCTGCTGTAACTATACAATAAATACTTTTAATGATACCGCAGAAGAACGTGAACTTTTCTGAATCCTGACTCCCAGCTCCTGGCCTCGTGGCCCTGAGCAAACGATGTGCCCTCTGTGTACCTTAATGTTTTTCTTGATCGAACAGGGGTCATGACAGCACCTGCCTGGCAGGGCGGTGATCAGAGCTGAAGGCCCGAACGCGCGTCCTGCCGGCCTGGCCCACAGCCGTGGCCTTGGCCCTCAGGGTTAGCGCGCCAGGAGCCCGGGGAGGGGGCTTCATGCAACAGGAGACTGACACTTAAACTCGTTAGTACATTGGACGAGGAAAGAAAAGGCCTTGCTTATTGACTAAGGTGATTTCTGTCCCCGTCCCCAGCCTTGCGGAGACCCTGGAGGTGAGGCACAGGACCAGCAGCTCCGGGGCCACAGTGCCCTCTCCGGCGTAGGACGACTCCCTTCCGGCTCTGCCCTACCTGGCCCTGGGCGAACACACTGCGGACCCACAGGGCCGCCCTGGCTCTCACCGAAAAGCCTCGGCCTTCCTTATCCAGACTGACTGTGCTCGTCAGACTGGGGCTACTGGGCGCTGGTGGGAAGGGGCCTGGCTGCCAGAGCCCTCGGGGCCAGGACGCCCAGGCGGCCGCCGGGGCGTGGGCGGGGGCTGTCCCCAGGAGGCCTGTGGGGAGGCGCAGCTCACACAGCAGGTGAGTGTTGAGTCACGGCCTCACCCCTGCCCTCAGTGCCCAGCCAGAACGCAACAGGAGAGGTGCTGGCACCGAAGAGAAAAGGGTGAGGGCCTGGCCTCGTCCCTCTTCACCTCATTCCCCAAAAGCCTACAGAGGAACCGCCATCATCTTGATTCTCAGCTCTACAGTTACATGTGAACCCCCAACCTGACCTGCCTCCCCTTCCTCTCCGCCCTTCAGACTGACTTCACCCCCGGGGCCTGCTGAGCAGTGACCTGGAATGCCCCCTGGATGTCCACGTCCCTTCTGAACGGCTGTCCCCACTCCTGCACAGGCAGCAGCCTCCCGATCCCCATCATGGCTTCCAAACCGTTCCTCCTCCTTTCAGAAACACCCGCTCCCGAGTCTTCACCCTGTGGCTGGACTGCCCTGTACCAGTGTCCCCGGCAGGACACGGACGGCACACTCACATTAGGTCAATTCCAGGGACAATTTACAGAGGCGTGATCAGCACAGGAAAGGCGGGAGAGCAGTGCGGGAACCCGGGGCTAGCAAGAACAGAAACGTCACCACCCCAGGCCTGAGGGAATCGGGGACCCAAGAGGAGGGAGACGGGTAGACAAGGCCACAATGAGGGGCCTTCACTTCAGGGATGCAGCGCTGCCCCCCTCCCCGGATTCTGCAAGGGTTCCCCAGGGCCCAGGCCGACCAGAGCCCGGAGGGTGGGGAAACCTGCTGGTCTCACCCCTAGCGTCAGCTCCCACGGCACTGAGTGGACGGGGTGCAAGTGGAAGACACGCGGCGGGACCCAGCACCCTTTCAGGTTGCTGTCATCTCTGGGCTCATAGCCTTGTCCCCGCCCCTGCGCACCTCCGGCCGCCCGGCTGTGGTCTTTCCCTCCCTTCCTCAATCACGCCTCAAATGTCATACATACACAAGGCCGGCTTCAGGCGCCCTGCTCTGAGCGCGTCTCTCACCTCCACGGTCACCAGCCAGTCGTTTTCTTCACAATTTGTCAACGTCTTTCAGGCCTCCTGGCCACTGACCCCACACCCTGCCTCCTCTCTCCTGTCATCTCTTCCCACAGCGTCCAAAGGAACCTCCACAGCTCACTTCCTTGCGAAAAACCTTCTCTAATGTATCCACCTATCAGAAGTCTAGCTCTGCTTAAAGCCAGTGATCTGCCTTTCCCAATGGAGGAAACGACGTACAGTTCCACCGCCAGGTTCCCGTCCGTGTTCGTCAGCCCAGGAGCCAGCGGGCATTCCAGCCTGCACCGCTCCCGGGCCAGATGCCCATCATTCTTCGGGGGAGTGTCACCCCTTCTTCGTCCGCGGGCACCTCACACTCTTGTCCTGTCCCGCAAACACCCTCGTCTTCACCGGCAATGCAGCAGGCCTCCCAGGGCCTGGACCGTCCCATCAAAGCCCAGCCCTCCCCTCTGTGCCCTGGGTCCCAACCCTGTTCAGTGGTTGAGGAAACGTGTTCCTGCTTCCATTCCCTCTCTCTCCAGCACCAATCTTACTCTACCGATCACCTGTAGCACCAGACAAGTATCTCAAGTGACTTCCATCTTAAACAATGACTTTCCTTCCCCTGGCTGGTGTGGCTCAGTTGGTTGAGCATCATAACCGTACATCAAAAAGTCTCAGGTTCGAGTCCCAGTCAGGGCAAGTGCCTAGATTTCGGGTTTCGTCCCCAGTCAGGGAGCGTATCAGAGGGAGCCGATCCAACGTTTCTCTCTCACATCTGTGTTTCTCTCTCTCTCTTTCTCCCTCCCTCTAAAATCAATAAGCATGTCCTCAGGTGAGAATAAAAAAAATGTTTCCTTGATTCCAAACTCTCTTCCATTTCCCATCTAATTCATCCATTCCCCTTCGAAGAAAAACTTCGAGATTGTCCACAAAGACTGCTGGTTTTCATCTCCTGTTCTCTCCCTGCCCGTTTCCACCTGACAACCATCATCCCATAGAGATGCTGCTTTTTATTAGCTCCCCAAGGACGTACGTGTTCCCCAATGGCCCCCGTTGGCCACACGTGATGCACCCGCCTGCACGCCCGTTCGAGCTGTAGGCTCCCCTCTCGGTTCACGTGCACGCCACCGCCTCCCGGTTCTCCCCCAGCTCCCAGACTTTTCCTTCTCCGTCTTCTCCGCTGGCTCGGCTTCTAAATGTCGATGACCCCAGACTCTTCTCTATCCTGAGCGGTCTGACACGGCAGCCACTGCGTACTGTCTAAATTTAAAATAGCTTAAATGAAGTCAAATTGAAATTCAGTTCCCCACAGCAGTCCAGCTCAAGTGCTCAGGGGGCACAGGCGGCGGGTCGACAACACAGACCTGAAGCACGTCCCTCACTGCAGAAAGTTCTAGTGGACAGGGCTGGCTCTAGTGGACAGGGAGAGACTCCCTCGCCCGGTGACCTCTCCCAGTGCCCTGGCTGTAAACACCATCTCCATGCTGAGCGCTAAATTTATGCCTCTAGCTCTGACCCAGGCTTCAGGTTTGGACGTGAAACTGCCTATTTGACATAACCACTTGGACGTCTAACAGGCTATATTTCAGGACACTTCATTGTCACTCTCCCTTCCCCTCGCTCTACCAACAAAACCTCGTCTCTCGTTCTAGCTGTCTATTCTCAGCAAATGACACCATCCAACCAGTTTTGAAGCCAAAATTCTACAAGCCATCTTGACTCCCCATATCTTAGCCATCAACAAGTCTTAGGGACTCTATCTATAAAATGCAGTTCCAATCTACTCCCTTCCACCTCTGCTATCGCCTTCCCAGTCTAAGGTTCTTGTCTGGGTGACTGCTCTACTCACATGAGGCCCCCTACCCCTAAACCTGGCCCACAAAAGGGACACTTTCAATACCCGGACTAAAGTTACAAGCACAGTCCTACTGAATGGTGTAAAAGAATCTTAACGTTGAGTATATTCATGAATAATAGATATTTGCCATAGAAATTTTAGGAAACAGATTTAAAAAGATAAAAGTCACTTTCCAGACAGACTTATGATTGGTTATCGGTCAAACCCATTATTCATTTTGTTAAGTATTAATTCATTTTTCATGCATTTCACAGCACGACAACTTACCCCCATTCATCTGGTATCTGCACTGTTGGTGCAACTTGCCTCCCCAAGAGAAATTTTAGTTGTCGTTTCTTCCCACTCAGCCCTCCTTGCCTTCCAGTGAGCCTTTTTTAAAAAAAAAATTTATTTATTTATTTTAGAGAGAAAGTAAGGGAAGGGAGCGAGAGGGACAGAAGCATCCATCAGCTGCCTCTTGCACGCACCCAGCGGGGGATGGAACCCACAACCTAGTCACGTGCCCTGACCCGGAACGGAGCCAGAACCTTTCGCTTTATGGGGCAGTGCCCAACCAACGGTGTCACGGCGGCCAGGGCCTGCGCAGCTTCTCGCCACATGCCGGGCCTGCCCGGGCCCGGGACTCAGCTCACCGGTGGGCACTTATTTTGTTCAGCAGTTCCCGACCCCGTTCCTGTCCCTGCCACCTCGCTCCTCCCTGCAAGTCCTCCGCCCCCTGGTCGGGAACACCGACCAGCTCGGCCTGCCACTGCGAACCGTACCTGCTGCTCTGCCCACTTTGACTGTCCGCGCTACCGGGCAGCCTCCCAACGCTCGGTCGCCCCTGGTCATTCCGGCCGCAAGCCAAGTTTGGTTAAACTGATTTTCCCTACGTCCAGGTGAGGACGGTAGTCGGGGTGGGGCAACAGGGGAGGCGAGGGTGTCTTCCGGCGCCTGGCGCCTAATAATGTTTAAGATGCCTGACACCTGTACTTCCTGTGGTAGCTTGCAAAGCCATCTCAGACACAGTACCTCCACAGCAATCCAAAAGCTGCTGTTTACCTACGCAGCAATCATCTCTCCCCACCTTCCTCCAACGTCCTCCTCCTCCCCCAGACAGGGCCCATTATGGCCAGTACCCACCCTCCATCGAAGGACCAGATGCAGCAAGTGAGATGTGTGTCCTCCCCCAGGTGGCCCCGGCCAGCCCTGAGCTCTCAGTCCTTCAGGAATGAGCAGGTGATATGAACGTGGCCAGAAGGACTGAGAGAAAGTCTGCTGTGAGGGCTCCTGGAAAAAGTTTTCTTCACCCTGAAGCAAAAGACCCAGCGACAAGATAACCTCTCTTTGGCTCTGCAGATGGCCTTGTCTGGATGTCATTTCTGAGGTCACTAACCTCGTCCTTTCAGTAGCAGGGGAGAGAGTCTTAGGTGGGAGCCCCTGCCGGGAACGGCAGAGCAGGAGCAGGAAAGAAAGCTGCTCCCCCAGCCCGTCCTGTTCCTCCCACTGCGCCGGAGGCCCCGCCTCGGAGCTTCCGACCGTGCGTTCGAAAGCCCGGCGGGTCCTGAGTCCGCCGAAATCTCGCGTCACGAGAGGAATAATGCTGCCCTTATGACGTCATTGTGAAGATGCAGGACTGAGAATTAATGACGGAAGGCCGGACACGGGCCTGCCGGCGCGCCCTATCTGACCTACGGGTCCAGAGGGCCCGAAGCCCAGTTACACCTGGGATGGAGGGGACGCTCCGATCTTAATATTTTTTATATCGCCGCAATGTAGATGAACTAGACGTAAAAGTAATTAAGGTGGGGGAGGTGTTGGTTTTGTGGAAAGATTAAGTGGATAACAACGGCAGGTCAGCCCCTCCCCTATCCTGCTACCTCGAGCCACTGAGCTTCCACGCCTCCCAAGACCGCGGCAGAAGTGGGGTCGATCACCCTCGGCCACCACGGTCACGAGGTTAGAGAGCTCTGACAGAGCCTGGAACAAAGCATGAGTACTGGGAAAGAGGAGATTTAGGTGGCTGACTCCGAGAAGGAATGCACGTGCCAGGAAGGGCTCCTTGTGGTTAACGGGGCCCAAATTCATCTTCAGAGTCTAGCAGCCATTATATGCAGAGGCCACGCAGGAAGGAGACGGCACAACAAAACACCGAAACCAGCGTCCCGCACTGGCTTCCGGCCGCCCGAACTCAACCTTATAAAAGGAGCTCCTGGGCGGCTACCTCCACCAATGGGCTGAGCCCTGCCCCACCCAATCAGAGCTGCACAGCTATATGGCTATTTGCATCTCACCCAGCAGCCCAATTGGAGCAGCTCCATACCAACCAATCAGGACTCATGATATTAACCAATCAGAACAGTGCTGTTTTGACCAATCACACTGTGCAAACTTGAGTTCCTTATTTGCATAAAAATGGGTCCATCAGACACCAGGGCAGGTGCTTTGAAATAGGCAGCCTTCTGTTTGCCTCCGCGAAGGAACTTCCATCTGACATTGTTTCCCAGGTGTCCAAACTGGTCACCTGCCTACAGTCTCTCCTTTTACTGCACCCAGGATGGGGGACGCCTGTTGGCACTGAATGGGTGACAGTGGCCTTTGTTGACAGATAGCCCTGAATTCAAGTTTTGTACCAAGGTACCTTGCACTGGCACTTCCTTCAGTAAGTGTCTGCACGCGCAGGAGAAACACTTCCCTTGGCATTTTAAAAAGAAAACAAAAGCACTGCGTGCCACTGCGCATCAAGTGGAATTCACAAAGTTGGTAGCCCTGGAATACCTGCTAAACTGGGAGTTCCCAGGCCCTTGGGACGCCCAAGTGACGTGACCTCATCACAGCCTGAAATCCAACACCCCCGACCTTAACTTCCGGAATTTGAGCTTCCGCTCGGGCGGCAGCTGCGCAGGGTCCAGAGTCCCCAGGCATCGGAGTTCCGCCTCCGGCCCTGAACCCCACCCCCCAGCTCAAGCAAGCCCCGCCCAGCAAGGCTTGGGACACGTCGATTTTGAGTCCCCACAGCGCCCGTAGTTCCTGAACTATGACCGTTCCTCAGTGCGGGCCCGAGGCCATCACGCATGCGTCGTCCCTTTGAATGGTGACCCTCCTAATACTGGCGGCGGCGGCGGGGACGTTGGTGGTGGTCCTGGCCGTGCGGCTATGGCTCGTGCTTCATTCACGGGTCATCGTGCCGCGGAAGTCTCTCAGCCTCATGGTGGTGGCCGGGTCCGGTGAGTATGGGGCGGCGACCGTCGGGCAGCGCTCGGGACTACAAACCCCAGAATGCACCGCGACGCTGTCGCCAGGGCTCCCTAGCGCTCTGCGCGCATTGCTCGCTGAGAGCTGTAGTTTTCCGGCATCGCTGGCCCCGACCCCCAGCCAGGGCCAGGACCGGTGGGCAGCTGCCGCCGGGCCGCGACTCCAGTGACAAACGAGGGCCTTGCACTTGTCTGTAATTAAGCCTCTCTTCAGCGTATAGTTGTCTAATAATTATCAGTGAACAGGGGGGATGCAGATGCCTTTTGATGCTAACGTGCAATTTCCCTGAAAAATAAACTGCTGGTTTGCATGACTAACCTAGGCATCGTGTGTGTAGTTTAGGAATCGTGATAAATGGGGCGAGGTGGATTGTCACGTTTGTAATATACCAAGTCCGCGAGGATGAAGCGATTGCGTAGGACACCCGGAGGATGTTCTGTCACAGTGAAAGCAACCCAGCGAGGGCTGTCCCGTCGGGTGACGCCGTGTAAACAGGGTGCCCAGCCCCGCAGGCGCTCACGAATTTGAATGACAGCTCCAGCAGAGAGATGCGTCCCTCCCTGCACACATTTAGGGATGTCGAGCAACCAACAGAAAATGACGCGGGGACTTGCCACAGTGAGATGAGAACCAGATAGGCCGCGTGGTAAATTATAGTGGCAACGGAGAAGTGACTTGAGTTCGGGTGTGTTTCAAGGTAGAACTGCGAGGATTTCCTTCCCAAAGAGTACATCGCAATAAAAATAAAAAGGGGGAGCCACGCCCACCATTTTAATGACTTTATTCAGGAAGAAGGTCACACTCGCAAAGCGTGTGTTCAGTGAGGGTTTCCTTTATTTAAAAAAAGTGGAAACGACCGGTAAAGCAGATTGAACAACGTAGTAATGGCTGCAGTGGAAGATGTTGCGGAGATGAGGCTTTTATCCACATGGCTCGAGCGGAAACCGGGTGCCTACGCCGCGCACCGCGCGTCCTCAAAGCTAAGA
>PVJD01018338.1:0-14768 GCA_004026545.1 Mormoops blainvillei | reverse complement strand
CTTTCCTTTTGTTTATGTGATGTATTACTTTTATTGATTTGTGAATATTGTACCATCGTTGCATCCCTGGGATGAATCTCATTTGATCATGGTGGATGATCTTTTTAATGTACTGCTAGATGAGGTTTGCCAATATTTTGTTAAGGATTTTAGTGTCTGTGTTAATCAGCAGTGTTGGCCTGTAGTTTTCTGTTTTTGTGGAGTCTTTATCTGGTTTGGGGATTAGAATGATACTGGTCTCACAAAGAGTTTGGGAGTCTTCCTTCTTCTTGGTTTTTTGGAATAGTTTGAGAAGGACAGGAGTTACCTCTTCCTTAACTGTTTTGTCAAACTCTCCTGTGAAACTACCTGGTCCAGGGTTTGTATGAGCCTGGAGTTTTTTGATTACTGCTTCAATTTCACCAGTTGTTATCAGTCTGTTCAGGCTTTCTGCTTCCTCTTCATTCAGTTATGGAGGACTACATTTTTGTAGAAATTTGTCCATGTCACCCAGGTTTTCAAATTTCTTGACATATAGTTATTTCTAGTAATTTCTTACAATCCTTCATATTTCTGTGGTGTCAGTTGTAATTTTGCCCATTTCATTTCTGATTTTATTTATTTGGGTCTTCTCCCCTTTTTTCTTGATGAGTCTGCTTAAAGGTTTGTTGATTTTGTTTATCTTTTCAAAGAACCAACTCCTGGATTTATTGACCCTGTGAATTGTTCTTTTAAGTCTCTCTGTCATTCATTTCTGCTCTGATCTTGATTATCTCCTTCCTTTTCTTCTGCTCACTCTGGGTTTTGTTTGTTATTGTTTCTCCAGTTCTTGTAGATGCTGTGTTAGGTTGTTTATTTGAAATGTTTCTATCTTTTTTAGGTAGGTCTGTATTGCTATGAACTTTCCTCTCAGGACTACCTTCGCTGTGTCCCATATGTTTTGGACTGTTTGTTTGTTCTTTTTTTATTTGTCTCAAGAAACTTTTTGATTTCTTCTTTTATTTCGTTATTGACCCATTCACTGTTTACTAGCATGCTAATCAGTCTCCATGAGTTTGAATGTTTTTGAGCTTTTTCCTTGAGGTTGGTTTCTAGTTGTAAGCCCTTGTGGTCTGAGAAAATGCTTGATATGATTTCAATTTTCTTAAATTTGTTGAGGCTTGTTTTGTGTCCTATCATGTGGCCTATCTCTGAATATGTTCCATGCACATTTTAAAAGAATCTGTATTTTGCTTCTTTGGAATGAAAGATTCTATGCATATACATGTCATTTAGGTCTATTTGATCTAATGTGTCATTCAGTTCCACAGTAACCTTGCTGATATTTTATTTGGATGATCTATCCATTATTGACAGTGGGGTACTAAAATCTCCTACTATAAGTGTGTTGCTGTCTACACCTTTCTTAAAGTCCTCCAGGATCTTCCTTATATATTTGGGTGATCCTATGTTGGGTGCATATAGGTTTACAATGTTTATGTCTTCTTGATGGATTCTTCCTTTGAGTATTTTGAAGTGTCCTTCAATGTCTCTTTTGATGGCCTTGTTCTGAAGTCTATTTTGTCTGATATAAGTATTGCTACCCTGGTTTTTTTTTTCTGTCCATATGCTTGGAATATTTTTTCCAACTCTTTACTTTCAGTCTGTGTAGTTCTTTTGTTCTGAGGTGAATGTCTTGTAGGCAACATATGTGTGGGTCATGTTTTCTTATTCATTCAGCTACTCTCTGCCTTTTAATATGAACATTTAATCCATTTATGTTTAAAGTTATTATTGATATGTACATATTCATTTTTTTCCCCTTGTATCTGTGTTCCTCTCTCTCTCACTCTTTTTCTTCATCTTCTTAAAGCAGTCCCTTTAGCATATCTTGAAATTCTTGTTTGGTAGAGGTATATCCTTTTAGCTTTCTTTTGCCTGGGAAACTCCTTATTTCACCTTCCATTATAATTGAATGGCTTGCTGGGTAGAGTAGTCTTGGCTGTAAGCCTTTGCTTTTCTTTATTTGGAATATTTCTTGCCATTCCCTTCTGGCTTGTAGTTTTCCTGCAAGAAAGTCAGACACTAGCCTTATTGGACCTCTCTTATATATTACTTTCTGTATCTCCCTTGCTACCTTTAAGATTCTCTCTTTGTCTTGATATCTCCATTTTCATTATGATGTATCTTGGAGTGGGTCTCTTGGGTCCCTCTTGATTGGGACCCTCTGTGCTTCCAGGACTTGTGTGACTTTTTCTGTTCTCAAATTAGGGAAGTTTTCCATCATTACTTTTTCAATAGGTTTTCTATCCCTTGTTCCCCTTCTTCTCCTTCTGTTATCCCTATTATACTGATGTTATTATATTCCATGTTGTTCCCTTAACCCCTTTTTATTCTTTTTGAGTCTTTTTTCATTGTGTTGTTCTTACTGGGAGTTTTGTGTTTTTTTTTTACCATGTCCTCCAGCTGGCTGATTTGGTTCTCTGTTTCTTCTCGCCTGCTTTTGATTCCTTCTACTGTGTTCTTCAATTCAGAAATTGTATTCTTCATTTCCTCTTGTTTGTTTTTGATAGTTTTCATGTCCTTTTTCATTTTGATATAGTTTGTAGTAAGTTCCTCATACTTTGTCTGTAGTTTTTGGTAATTCTCATTAAGATCAGTGAGCTTCCTTATAACCATTGTTTTGAACTCAATATCTGATAGTTTACTTGCCTCTGTTTCATTTAGTAGTCTTCCTGAGGGTTTCTCTTTTCCTTTAGATAGGCAGTTGTTTTCTGTTTTCCCATTATTTGGCTGCCAGAGCAAAACCACAAAGCCCAGGAAACAAACCCCGACTGCAAATATAACTACCCTCTGTAATCCCACTATCAACAGCAAATGAACCAGTATTGAAAAGGCTGTAAAGAGATTGACTATTATAAGAAAGGAGAGAAATAAACTATAGTATAAACTCTAGCGACTTAATATACACCAACTTGATGGACAACAAATAAATGTTAAAAAGCTATGTAGTAAAGAAAATATTGCAATTCATGGAGAAGACCATAGTGGATTTTGTCTCTGTGGCCTCTAGTATTTACTGCTATTTTTAATTTTCTGGATCCACCTCTGGTGAGGTCAGATGATGACCATGTCTGACCTTAGGCAGTCTGTTCAAGACTTCCTTGGATCTACTGTCTGTGACTGTCTCTTTCAGTTGTTAATCTAGTCACTCTGTGCTCACAGTCAGGGTTAAGCACCGTAGAGTGTGGTAGAATCCCTCCTGGGGTTGGGGCTAATGTTTCCCCTCAGGCTGCTGCTGCTTAGAGGGAAGAAGTCTGTGTGAGCTCTATGGTTCCTTCCTTATGGGGGATTCTCCAGCTCCAGGATCCTGTAGGCTACTCTCATGGTTCTCTACCCAAAGTCTCCACTCCCAGTCTCTCCTCAAGCACCTCTAGTCCACTCTGCCCCGCCTTTGCAGGGATCTACTCTCTGTGGCTGCCACTCTACACTCAGCAGTCAGACTGAGGCACCACAGGGCCAGGGTAGAGTTCCTCCTTGTCCGGGACTATTGTTTCCTCCTAGGCTGCTGCTCAGGGGAGTGGTCTGCCTGAGCAAGATGGCTGCTGCTGTGTGGGGAATGACTCTGCACCGGGATCCCAGCAGCTACTTTCTCATTTCTTTTCCCAAAGTCTCTGTCCCCAGTCTCTCCTCAGGTGTCTCTAGCTCACTCTACCCCCACCTTTGCCAGAGCCCAGAGTGAGTGGTTGCAAGTAAAAATTTGTGCATTGGCCCTTTAAATGGGTCTTTCAGTCTCCAGCTGCCCATCTCTGGCAGAGAACATCCCTGCCACTTTTTGCAGCTGGCTGTTGTTATCTGTGTACTTTTGGGGCTCTGGTACTGTAGTCTGGGGATCCCTGCTTATGTTTTAGATACTGCTCTCCTCAGGGGGATCCAACTGGCTGCTTAAATAGTCCTCTGGCTCTGCCACCTGAAGGTGTCCAGCCAGCCTTCTCGCATCTCTGCCACACTCATCAGTCACGTTGTGCTGAGCTGACTCTTCTGTCTGTCCGAGGTTATAAGGCTTCTCTCTCACTATTGCTCAGTTGTTTGTTCCCGGTGATTTCTCCACAATTTAGTTGTAATTTGAGATTGGTTCTGGGAGGAGGTCACTGTGACTTCCATTCGCTCCTCCATCATGTTGATCCCCTAATTCCAAATATAAATTTTGTTAAGATAACAATATGCAAGGAAAATAGTCTTATCAAATTACTCTGGAAAACATGCTTCAGTGAAACTATCTGAGATCATTCCAACCCACATAACAATATATAGGGGGGTATTTTCAATAACATGTTTGTAATTTCTTAAATGATTAATTAGAAAATACTAATGCCAAATTATAAAATAAGGGCTATACATGGTACAAGCAAAACATTATATACATATATGTGTTAGTATATGTATTTATATATTGTATATACTTGCATATTCTATATACTTTAATATATTTTAAACTAATGTATTTTACATGTAAAATGTAAATACACATATTGCTATGTAATGGAATGGCTTAAACAAATCAGAACTAAGATTTGAAAATGATGGTGATAGCAAAGAGATTATTAAACATCCAGAAAGAACAGTAGCTAAGTGTGAGTGTTTCCCACCCACTTACCTCTGTGACTGCTATGGTATTTTTTTAGTATATCAGGTATCTTTCCTTCTGAAGCCTTTGGACTTAGCTATTCTTTTCCTGGAATGCTCTTCTACCACATGGATGCACTTTTTTCCCTTTAACTTCTTCAAATTTTGTTCAGCTTTCAGCTTGCCAATATGAACTTCTCTGACCCTCCTATTTAAAATGTATGTATCTCCTGCACCCCAAATTCCTGTGCTTCTAGTCCCCCTTACTTGTTCTAGGTTTTATTGTTGTGTTATTTTTGCTGTTTTTCATACAGACTACTTACAAATTTCCAACACACTATACAACTTCCATATTATGTTTTATTTTTATTGTCTACTCCCCACCAACCAAGAAAGGAGCTTACTTAATATATTTTAAAGTCCTTACCTCTTTCAAATGTTCTGAAAAATATCTACTATAGGATTTGTGAATATAAGAATGGTATTTCTCTCTTTACACTAAACTGTCATCTTCCCTTCTTGCTCTGAGACCTCAGGGTTTCCCTGATAAAAAGGTTATAATTTAGTAAAGAGAATATCTTTCAGATGAATTCTAACTTCTGAAATTCTTTCACCTGTATAGTGCCCATGTTCCACGATAGCTTTAATAAAATACTCTCAAATAACCTTGTCTGGCTACATCCAATAGTGTTTTACTGTCTCTCTATTTCATGTCTACTTCTCTATAGGCCATATACACCAGATGGGGTCCCCCATGAAAAGAGGACACCTTTACAGTCTGAAGTTGTGAGCGATTTAAAATATAGAGGTGACATATCCAACTTTGTAAAATGTAAATTCACTACATTCCTTTATTAAAAAGTAACACCTCACATTTCTACAACACTTTATTTCATTGGATCTTCACATAATGGAGGTAGGGCAGATATAATCAGTCTTCGTTTTTTAGATGAGGAAACAGGGGTTTAAATACATTAAGTTTTCCAAGGCCAAATTTCCAGTAAGTGAAAGAACTGGGGCCATAATATGTCTTCTGGTCTCTAATGCAATGCTATTTTTTCTTTTCTAAATCATGCTGCTACCTTTGCATCAAAGCCCAGGTCATAGCAACTCTGATATATGGAGGGAACTGATAACCAATTTGAAAGCAATCTGACCATAAGCATTCACCTTCTTGCCTTTTTAAAATGCATCCAAAATAAATATAAACATATTGTATCCATTAGGAAGGATTAAAATCATTCTCTACACTTACATTTAAATTAGAATTCCCTGATAAACCTAACAGATAAAAAGTACATATGATTTCATGTCTCTAATTCCAACAGACCTCTTAAAGATCCAAGGGAATGCTCAGTTCATTAAACAGTGAGCTTTGGATTACTGGCAAAACTTCATTAAATCATTCTACATCACTTACTACTGGCATGGATTCATGTGGGATAGAGCATGTGTTCTTCACCTGGGCAAAATGCCCTATACTGGCAAAGGTGTAGTTACATTTCTTGAGTCTTGACTTGGTGTCTTTTCTCATCTTATCACCTGTAACCCTATGCTCAATCTCCTGGCCCAAACCCTGCCACATATGAGATTAAGAAGGTTGAGTAGAGGCATGCTAATATCAAAAATAGCTGAATCTATTTCCTGAATACTAAAATCTTACTCTCATGCTTTATTTTCTCAAGGAATATTTCCTCTAATACCCTTAAACAGAGCGGGAACCCTTTCACTGAGAAACTGAAAACTCATTGCTACCCTGTAATTCTGCAGTCATTGGACACTGGATTAAATTACTTGTATCTAATTCAAAGCTAACACCAGGTTCATCTCTACCAGGTGGAGCTGTGACCAAAGACACCTGTCCCAAGGGTCACTTCAGTCATCCCTCTTCATAATGTGACATGTGGGAAAGTCAATGCTTCTCAGAATCTTGTACCTATAAAAAGGTACTAGACTAAGTTTACTCTCTCCAGCAAAGCTATCATTTAGAATTGAAAGGCAGATAAAACGCTTCTCACACAAGGTAAAACTAAAGTAATTCATTGTCACCGAGCCCTTATTATATGAAATGTTAAACGGACTTATTTAGGAAAAAGAAGATCAAAACTATGAACATTAAAATGATAACAAACTCATGACTATCAACAACTGAATCTAAAAATCAAGCTAAGCAAAAAATTTAAACAGCCATAGATATGGAAATCATTTGGAGGGTTATCAGCTGGGAGGGAGAAGGAGGAGAATGGGGGAAAAGGTAAAGGGATTTAGAAGCATAATTGGGTAAGTACAAAATAGACAGGTGGAGGCTAAGAACAGTTTAGGAAATGGAAAAGCCAAAGAACTTACATGCCCAATCCATGGACATGAACTAAGGGGTGGGGGGGGGATTGCTGGGGGGAAATGGGGAACCAGACAGAAGGGAGCAAAGGGGCAAAAATAGGGACAACTATAATAGCATAATCAATAAAATATACTTAAAGGCACTGGATATAGAAAAGGAATTAATGAAACAAAATAAACAAAAAGACAATAAGACCAAATACATTGTGATAAAAATAAAAAATAGGTATTTTTTTAATTTATAGGTTTAAGGATTAATTAAGTCTAAGATGCATATCTTTTTTACATTTACATCTGAAATTAGGATCATAATGGTACATATAATAAAATATATCTTATAAATATTGAAATAATTTGTTACTAGGCTGTTATAAAACATAAAAAACATTTACCTGGCTCATCAAATTGTTTTGATGTTACATACTCTAAATACTATACTATGTCTCAGAAATCATCTCAGGAAATAAATAACAATATATGGTTTAGGAAACAGTATTTTATGCTAAAATTATTATGAGTGAATTGAAGTCATTAAAGGGGTAAGCAAAACCCTGGAGAGGTGATTAATGATTTAATATTTCAAATTCAATGGTAGTATTAATTCCACATACTGAAGCACCAAAATTGTGTCTATTATGATGATATTATATAGAAAACAATGAATGTATGAAATTATGCTTTATATATGTTTCAGATAAAATATAAATATCATAGCACAATTGTCCTCAGAGTCCTGTCTTAATAAGTTAAGTTGGATAGAGGTCAGGTCAAACTCCATTGATGAGAAAACTGAGGATAAACTGACCTTTTTTTACCATTATAGTAAAATATTAAGGACACCAGTATTAGTAGAGTTGATGTCATGTCTATTATGCAGTCTGGCCTAGGTGTCAGTGATAAGGAACATCTTCATGGAAACACCTACCTCTATAAACCAATAAGACTTATAGAGGAGATTTCAAGTTACTATGGGGCCACAGTATGTTTGCCAATAGACTGACTCAGGAATTTGTGTAATGTAAGAATGTTTATTGCTTTATTAGTAGCACATTTGCCTTTTAACATAAATACAGTCACTTCACTTAATAGTAAAGGACTAAAAGTCGAAATAAATGCTAGAGTAAATGGGGAGATGGTGTAGTAGACTGAATAATGGCCTCTGAAGAGGATATGACCAAGTCCCATCCTGGTACCTATGAATGTAACCTTATTTGTAAATAATGGTCTTTGCAGATTTGATTAAGGATATCAAAATGAGGTAATACTGGATTTAGCAGGTGTCTTAAATCCAATGACTCATGTCCTTATAAGAGAAAGAAGGAGATTTGAGAGACAGAGACACACAAAGAATAAAGCAATGTGAAGACAGAGGTTGGAATTATACAGCTGCAAACCGAAGAATGCCAACGATTGACCTGCCGCCACCAAAACTGAGGAGAGAGGAATGTAATAGAGTCTCCCTCAGAGCCTCCAAAAAGAACCATCCCAGTCTGACACTTTGATTTTGAACTTCTTGCCTCTAAAACGCTGAAAAAATAAATACATTTCGGTTTTTTTTTTAAGCCACGAACTTTGTGGTAATTGGTTACAGCATCTTCAGGGAACTAACACAAAGATTGGGCACAAAACTGCCGGGAATGGACAAAACAGAGATAGAGACAAAGTCCTGGGCAAATAAGATGAACCAGTAGCCTATGAGCCATGACTCACTCTAGAAACATTATAAGAAGCACTAAAGGTGAATAGGGAGCATTAGCACTGACTATATTTTTGGTAAAATAAGGCTTTTTCAGGTCTTACCAAGTGACCTGCACTTTGTTTCCCTTTCCAAAACAAGTGTAGCAGAGAAGAAAAGCATATGGACATGTACGGCTTGACTGCTTAGTTTGAAATCCTCCCCTTTTGCTTAGCTGGAACATTAGGCTTACGTGTTTGCTTCATCTGTAAAATGGGGGTAATGACAATGTATATCTCATAGGGTTGTCGAAAGGATTAGATACATTTATATATAAAGTGCTTAAAGCATTATAAATTCTATATATGTTTACTTTTATTATTTAAGATATCATTATTACCGGTTTGCAAATTCTCTAATCTTAGCTCACTAATGTCACAAGCATAATGTACATATTTGATCTGGAAGGGTAAAAGTCATATCACATATCAGAGAAAATAAAAAGGAGGGCAAGAACTCCACAAAGGTAATGAGAGAATAGAAAATTTAATCAGGGTTCCTTTAAAATTGCTGACTGGCCTGCTCTGCTCTGCTTCACAAAGCAAGCAGCAGCTGGTCCAGCACCGAGAAGGGCTTTCAGAAGGAAGCCAGGGCCACCTTGCCGCACATCGTCCCTTCTCAGGCCCATGGGCTCAGTTCTACAAAGAATGTCTTCTCCGCCTATACTTTGTCTCTCTGTGGATTTGAATTATATCCATTTTTCCCTATGCAGCCTCCTTATTTTTCTCTCTGCTGAACTCTCAGTTTGATCCATTATCTCTATATTCTCATCACTTTTCTTCCAGCTTGTTAAGTGGTTTATTATGCTTTAACTTTTTACTACTCAGAAATACCACAGAGTAGTATCTACTACTAAATAATTTTGAATAAAGGAAAGAAGATAAGGAAAGAATGAAAAGAAGGGGGGAAAGGGGCAAAAAATAAATTATACTCATCTTTAATTTTGTGCCTTCATGCAACTCTGGAACAGAAATTCTTTTTTAAAGTAACTTATTTTCCAATTACAGTTAACATACAATATTACATTAGTTTTATATGTACAACATAGCACTTAGACATTTATGTACCTTATGAAGTGATCCCTCCAATAAGTCTAGCACTCCTCTGACACCATACATAGTTATTACAATATAATTGACTATATTCCCTGTGCTGTATTTTATATCCCCATGACTATTTTTATCACTGATAATCTGTACTACTTAATCCCTTTTACATTTTTCACCCATTCCCACCAATCTCTCTCCCATCTGGCAACTATCAATTTGTAGAACAGAAATTCTTTTATCTACTAATATATTATGTTCCAAAAATCTTCTTATAATGTCATTTATTTATGGGCCCTTAGGGACACGTTCTTCACCTGTTGAAAGTGGGCAGAGTAGGAAGACTTTTGTTCCATTGGGTTCAAATTTAAGAAAGTACATCAATTTAAACTTAGAAGAGGAACTTCTCTTTGAGGCCTGGGGGCATGTGCCACATCGGGACCTCACTGTGACGGAGTAAGATTGCAGCACAGATCTGTTGGTCCTGGGTTTGGAAGAATGATAGCTGCTCCTGTTGCCTTTCGAACCAGCTAAACATGTCGAATGCTTTTTCCCCCCACATCTTCCTGAATTCCATATTCTTCAGAAAATGGAACTTGCTTTCAGAAGCCCATTAGTGGTGTCCCTATGATCAAAATTATGATGAACGTCAAGAAACAAAGAGCAGCAGCCTTCTGGCAATGTTAATATGCGTCTCTCTCCTTGAAGATTCTCCTGTTTTTCCCATCTCAGATAGGCAGTCAGCTGTGTGTGTTCTTGCCTTGCGGGTTTTGACTTGCGCAGATGGAGTGAAAGACATGAAGGGATAAAGACAAGTGCTCAAGAGTGGGAGGTTAGAGAGAACAGGGTTTTGCAGTCAAGGAGATAGGTTAAAGGTCATGTTCGTTATCCCTGGAATAGCAGTGACCCTGTGGATCTATACAGAACAAGCAAGATCAGGTGCTAGACATTAGAGGTCCAGGTTCACAGGGTCCCTTTGCCCCAAGAGCGACAAAATTTAAAGAACCCCCAGGCTAAAAGAACATTTCTAAAGTTACCAGTGTAAACCAATGACCGTGGCTGTAAAAATCCTCCTTTACATCTTGGTTCTAGGGGTTGACCTTCATTTAACCCTTTAGGGAAAGTCTTAATTAGTATTAGGGTTAAATTTATAGTTTTGCAGGACGGGTATCCCAGAGTCAGATTTGGGTAGATTTTTAAGCAAATAAAGGAAAGTGTTACCTCCTGCATGCCAAGTTGGTGAGCTAAAACCTATTAAGCATTGAAGCAACACTTACTGTAGAAATTCTGAAGGGAAACAGTGTCCTGTGATCTTAGAGATGCAAGCAGAGATTTCAAAAGAAGAAAAGTAAACTATAGAAACAGAATTACAAACAATGTCCTTGAATAAATAGAGCAACAGAAAGACCAGAAATTGAAAGAAAAATGACTCTTTTTGAGAAAGGTTTCAGGGAGAACATTGTTTTGAGAGTAAATATGTATATTTCACATGTATACACAAATCAAACTACTATAGGTTTTACAAGTATAAATTGTGGAAAGTCTATTAAAATTACAGTGTTCTTCTCAACAAGGATGACATTTTTGTGATCACATAGAGTAAGAAATATTATAATCCTATATGATCAAATATATATTGGGTCAGAATTGTAAGAATGAAAAAAGAGGTAAATATGATTTTGTTCTTCTGATCTCAAACAAAATTTATGAATAAACAATTTGAAAAACCATACATATATCCAAATGGTAGCATATGTGGTAGACACCATAAATGAATACTATACACATTCAGAGAAAGAGATGACACATGGCAGGGAAATCTTCCCGGAAGATAGGGAAATTATAGTGAAGAAAAAATTCAAGCCAAGAGAGATTTTTCTAACAGTGTGTTTTCCGTCAGAATTACTTACTAATAGACAAGTAGTGTCACTATTCAAAATTAAAGCAAAAATAAAAATGATTAAAATAGAATCATTGATAATACCTTTAACACATCAACATTTGAGAAATGAAGACATCTAAGAGCAGTTATATCACATGTGTGTTTTATGTGTCAAATGTACATTAACATGATAAACATAAAAGTTTAATTAACAAGTGCCCACAGGGAGGCAAAATGGTCATGTCTCAACATTCTAAATTTTGCCCCCATTTCACTCCAGACATATCTTGAGATTCATTAAAATACATAGTAGGACTCCTCATAATAAAAAGTCTAAATGTCTGCAAATAAAAAACATCCCCAGAACAAAAGATTCCCCCCAACTCTTAATCATCAGCTGTGAGAAAAGAACAATTGAACAGACTTCATACTTGGTCCATCATGAGTCTCCTAAATAAACTCTGAGAGTTTGGTGAAATGATAAAAATCCACTCCCCAGTGGGAAGTCTAGTTGACTACAGTAACTAGACATGGAGCTCTAATTATTATTCAGCATGTCTTATAAAAAGGTCTAAAGTCATTGGAAAACTCTTTTTTTTTTCCCCTCACTTAAGTGGCACACAATGAGGTGAAAACCTGCAAAAGCCATTGAACATAATTCTTATTAACCAACATTAACTGCCTGCCCTGGGAATTGAGTACTGGTCCTCAAAAGCAAATAATAAAAGTAAATTTCATCACACAGGGATTTTTTTATTCCATTGGGTTTACAAGTGTAGGAGATTAAACAAAATGGCCTTAAAGGCCACAAATGTCCTACAGAAAAGGTTTGCTTCCTAGGATTCAAATCTATTGCAAGAACTACCTGTTTTTCAAGACAGCATTCTTTTGATCTCTATAAACTGGCAGTTTTCCCTTATGTTTCCATTACACACCAACCTTTTATTGAAACCCCAATTAGTTTCATTGCTTATTTAAGTGAATAAAAAGCTGCTGCTTAATTGAAGGAAAATCAGATAAAGCATTTATGCTATTTTGATAATTGATACATGTGAGTTTTAGTATTTATATGCTATGTATTAAAGAAATTTAGACAATATTGTTACCAGATATATTCTGATGGATTCCCTGTGGTATCAATTCACTGATAAAATATCCATTTGGCATGTAAGATAATAACAATATGAGATTGTCATCATTGTTAGACTTTAAAAATAGACCACGAGAATAATTGCTTATATTCTTGTTCCATTTTTAGGGATTTAAGTATTGTAAGAAAGTTCATTATTTAAGCCAACCAAATGTTATAAAATGGTAAAGTAAGCTAGCCCATATCATCCACAACTTAGTTGTTTGTGGTCAGCATACTCAGGGAGCAAACCCTTCTGGTCCAAACATCAGTTATTTCATAAAAATATAGAAATTGAATTAATGAATGAATGTATTGGTCTGCAATTCTTTTTCATGTTTTCTTCCTACCTCCTGGTTATCTCTTAGTTTTCTATCATGAAAAACATGATAGTTCTATTTGCTATCTAATCATCAATTCTGACCTTTAACAGAAATAAATAATATTTTAGACTTAAACAATTAGGAAGTCATGAAACAAAAGACAGATCATTGAACACCTTTGAGCCCATGCTTTAATCTCACCCTTCCTAAAAAGACCTGTAAATTCTAAATCTAACTAAAGGAAAGTGATTCTTTTCAGAGACTCATCAGACATCAGTGTTAATCTGAAAACAGATTGTTTTATTATGCTTATAAGAATCCTAATAAAGAAATCTGTTATTAGTTATATTGGGGATTTCAAACTCAGATGCCTAATCAGGCCATGAAGTTAATCAAAATGAGTTAAGTTATCCAGGAGTGAACTGTTTGAAAATGGACACATACGATTTACTGAACAACAACAACAACAAAATGCAACCACCACTCAGGAACACCTCATTGTTTCCAGAAGAACATGGAGCCCAGACCAGCAAAACGTTTTTACTGTTCCAAGAGAAATCAGAATTCTGGGCTTTTATGGGAAAAAATTCCCATGATTTTTAAGTTGTGACATCAATTTAAACATTTTTTTAAACACATTGCAAGTCAAAATAAATACATCTGTTGCCTAAATTAGCCCAGTTTGGACCTCTGAATTAATAACAATGCACATCAATTGGAAAAATATTCATGTTTGACTCTTGAATGCCATTGTAGACTACTATTATTTCTATCTCCTTTCTTTTTAGAAAGTTATTTAAGTTTAATTTCTCTCACATGCTTTTTTTATTATATGTATCCTTTCATTATTTAATTTAAAATGAACCATAAGTAATTTAGGATTAAGAAGAAACATGATAGTAGCTAATGCTCATATGCACAAAAATAAAAGTGGCTAAATAGCTTTTTTCCAATTATCTTATATAACTTAATTTATACTTTTTTCATCCTGACCCTCAAATAAATTTTCAAGCAATGTATAGATTCCCATAAGCTCTCCTTAATGAAACAGAACTAAAAATCATTGAGTCCTGTGCCTACAAAGGCATCCAACATTATACTGAACAGGCAAAAACTAAAAGTTTTCCCACTAAGTTCAGGACCAAGACAAGGTTGTCTGCTTTCACCACTTCTATTAAAAATAGTTTTAGAAGTCCTATCCACAGCCATCAGAAAAGAAAAAGAAATAAAAGACATCCAAATTAAAAAGAAGAAAGTAAAACTGTCATTGTTTGCAGATGACATGATAGTGTACATAGACAACCCTATAGACTACAACAAAAACTACTCGACCTAATAAATGAATTTGGCAAAACAGCAGGATACAAAGTCAATATTCAGAAATCAAAGACAGTTTAGTACACTAACAATGAAATATCAAAATCGGAAATCATGGAAAAAATCCCATTTGCTATGGCAACCAGAAAAATAAAGTACCTCGAAATAAACTTAACCATGGAGGTTAAGGACCTATACTCAGAAAACAACACAACACTGAAGAAGAAATTAAGGAAGAAGCAAATAAGTGGAAGTATATACCATGTTCATGGACTGGAAGAATTAACATCATCAAAATGTTCATACTATCCAGAGCAATTTATAGATTCCTTGCAATCCTTATTAAAATACCAATGACATATTTCACGGATAATGGGCAAACATTTCAAAAATTTATATGGAATTATAAATG
>PVJD01018337.1:0-14774 GCA_004026545.1 Mormoops blainvillei | reverse complement strand
GAACATTCTAAATTTAATAAATGTTTATTAGTACCAAGTTCTATGTGCTCACTGGAGTGCAGAAGAAATATTATGATATAATCTGTGACCTTTAGGGAATTTTAATTTCATATGGGAGCCAGAAAATACAAACACATATGATAAATTTCTGTTCTTAAAAAATATGCTTGAATGCCCAAAGAGATCATGGCACAATAAGCTTTTTAAAAGTACACATGGGTGCCCTGGCTGGGTGGCACAGCTAGCTGGAGCATCATCCTGTACTCTAAGAGGTTGTGGGTTTGATTCCCAGTCAGGGCACCTACCTAGGTTGCAGGTTTGATCCCCAGTCGGGGGATGTACAAGAGCCAACAGATTCACATTTCTTTCTCTCTCGCTCTCCCTTCAAATCAATAACATTCTCAAGTGAGAATTTTTTAAAAATTAAAAAGTAAAAGTACACATGGAGACCTCTGGACAAGATATAGCAAGGAACAACGGACAAAACTTGGCTAGGCAATGAACGAGAGGTAGAGTTTGTTCTGGGACCTCAGAAGTGTCCCAGAGGCACCCCCTCCTCTCTATTCTTACACCTTGGCTCGCTCTTCGTATCTGTCCCCTAGCCACTTGTTACTTAAAACTTGAACACAGTTAAGAATGTAAAATATCAGGGCCCCATCTAGATACCCTTAACTAGAAGCTGCATTTCAACAATATCCCCAGGTTATTTATATATAAATATATTTATTTTTTTTACAGATATATAATTTATATATAATTTATTTTATATATATAAATTTTAGGAGTACTGATCTCAACTATTACAGTAACCTCTCCAAGATTTACCTGCGTCAGGGCTTGTCCACTCTCTACCAAGTTAGCAGAACAGCCTCCCTGAGACCCGGCCCAGTTCTTCTTCGTCTTTAAACCCTACGAAAGGCCTGCTGCTCACAGCAGAACATCAAACTCTATGGCATGGCAGGTGCTGCTCTTATGATGCCCTACCTTTCTAGGCTCACCTGTCCCTCCTGTTATTCGCCATCCACCTTCCATTCTAACTCCCTGACTCTGGCCATATCTTCAGGTGTTTTCTACATATTCACCCCCTTCTTGCTTTCAGAGTAAAATCATTCCACACAGTTGGGAAGCTCTTCTCTTGTTTAGCATTCCAGATGCCTGTTGATCTCCCAAGGCCCTGGTCCAACACCAGGACCTCTGTCGGGGAAAATTTCTGAGGCCTCTTCACTCGGAACTCAGTTCCTACGTCTGTGGACCAGAGCCCATTGTTCATGACTCGCTTGTTCCTCTCACCTTACAACTCTGTCTCCAGTGGAATACAGGTGTAAGTCTGGCTGATGGTTTTGATTTAGGCAGCTGAACGTATAACAGCCATCACTATGGGGTTATTAGTTGAATTCTAGTATGATAGGGGGCTGTGCACAGGCAAAGTGAGTTTGAATTTTAAGGCAATTATCCAAGATAGTTTAGTCCTCTCTCTCTCTCCCTCTCCCTCTCTCTCCCTCTCTGTCTCATGATGAAGTGGAAGGAACTTAGAACTTTATAGTTACAAGACTTCCTATTGCTGTCAATTCCTAGGCTCATGGCATTGAATAATCTCTCTAAGTAACTTTCATCATTTTAAAAATATGAATAATAATTAGAGTTGATTCATAAGATAATTGTGAAAATTAAAACAGATAATTGATGTGAAAGCATTTAGGTATCTAGAAAGTTCCATGTACATCGTACTCAATATTTTTAATGGATTTATTATTTTAATATATTTTAAGCACCTATTATTTTCTAAAACTTGTGCTGGATACAAGAGCTATCCCTGGCTGGTGTGGCTCGGTGGACTGAGTGTTGGCCTGTGAATCAAAAGGCCCCAGGCTGGATTCCCCATCAGGGCCCAGGCCTGGGTTGTGGGCTGGGTCCCCCTCGGTGGGGGGTGCACGAGAGGCAACTACACATGGATGTTTCTCTCCCTCTCTTTCTCCCTCTCTTCCCCTCTGTCTACAAATAAATAAATAATAAAAATAAAATCTTAAAAAAAGCAGTTTCTGAAAAAAAGAGCTATCAAGATTTTTTAGACAGAATACCGGCCCCGATAACCAAACGCAGCCAGGGGCGGCACACACAAAGAGAACGCTTGAAGAAAATGCGTAAGCTGGTAGTCTCGCTGTACATGGAAATTTGGAAAAGGCTTCACAGAGGAGGTGGCATTTCACTTGACCCCTCCACCAAAAGTACCCTGATTGAGGATAAAATTATGAAAGTCCTAAACTAGAAAGTTTTATAATATTGGCTATTGTCTACACAGATATAGATGCAAAATCCATATAATTCTAGCATCTTAAAGGGTTTAGGTTCTTAGATGGCAGAGCTCGCCCTCTTCTCCACCCAGACACTGCAACGGCCAAGTGCTAGCACCCACCTTTCCTTTCTCCCCCTTTCTCTCCCTGCTACCAGTGCTACCCCCTACCCCTACCCAGGGCAGGGCATACTGTTTCCTAACTGTGCTATACTTGGCCTTGATTCCAAGTTTGTGCCAACGTTTCCTGGGTCTATAATGCCTGGAAGTTTACCATTGACAATGTAAATGTTATGCTCATGCCAAGTCACTTCAAGTCCTTATGTCTTCCGCAAGGTATCCCATGCTTATCCCAGCTCTCAGGGCTCCCTGCTGCTCTTGACGGTATTAGCTGGCAAGTCACAGCTTCTTCACTGCTTTGCAATATATCTATGCCATTGTTGTAGCTGGGCTGAAAAGTCCCATGAGGGATAGAGTCCTAGTGTTACTTCCTCCTGAGTTCTTCCGTCTCTTACTCTGAGACCTTGAACGGGATGCCCCTACCCCACGCCACCTCAGAACTCTATGGCTCAGCCTCCTCGTCAGCCAATAAAGGTGTTAGACTGTAAGATTAGTGGAGGTGATTTTCAAGTTTGCCTACAGCTGAAACAAGATATGGCTCCTTCCATGAGAGAGCTCTCCGCTCATCTGTAGAAGGTTTCTTCTAGTGCAAAGCTGACTGTATTTTGAATAAAAATTCATAGGCACCCCAGCCCCACCTATTTCCTAATATTTTGGGAGAATAATGCAGTCTATTTTGCAGCCCCGTCACTATACTACTGCATAACATCCTATTATTCTTCTGAAATGGAAGATTAAGTTTCCCAGCATGTCTGACTGAAGGCCCAATATCATCAAATACATAACCATTTGCCTGCAATTCCCCCAGGGAAAGTTATTAACAACAACTTAGTCCCTGATAAATGACTATGTTTTTAAGGTAGTGGGTTATATCAAGGTTTCTAAATACACATCATTTAAATTTACCCAGACAGCCATGTGTCAAACAAACAGTGACTGATTATTAAAAACACACTCATTCTTAGGCTAGACGTTGCTGTGCACTCTGGATATGCTGAGTCATTTATTTGCGTTAAATATACAAGTGTATTTAATAATCAATACCTGCTCTCCCTTACCTTATTAAAGAATGCTTACAATTTTGCTGAGAAAGAAGAGTAGCTCATTAGTTGTTGCCTGCAATCCAGAAACATACCTGGCGATATGGGTTAAGTATTGCCAAAGGCTCATAGAATGTCAAGGTTAGAAAGAGCCCAAAGGCCGGCTATTAAAAGTCCCCATTCAATGATCAAGTGCCTTCCACAAGCATCCTCACAAAAATAATTAGATGGCTGCTCATACATGAGTATTTCCATGCTAAGAGGCAGCTCCTCCAAGGTGTCGACAGTTCCCAAGTCTTTAAGAGTGGTTTTCTCTGAGCTTCCTGACCTCTTTTCTAGTCCTTTCCCCATTCAGAAAAAGAAACCAACTTGTGATGATTAATTTTATGTGTCAACTTGGCTGGGTCACAGGGTGTCCAGACTAAGCATTAACTTTGGGTGTGTCTATAAGAGTTTTCCAGATAAGATGGGCACTTTAATCAGCGGAGCAGATCCCCCGTCTCAAGTTGGACAGACTTCATCCCATCCGTTGAGGCCCTGAATAGAACCAGAGGCAGAGGAAGAAGGAGTTGCCGCTTTTCTTTCTGCCTCGGTATTGAGCTGGGACATCTCACCTCCCCCACTTCTGCCCTCGGGCTGGGATTTACGCCACCACCTTCTCTTGTTCTTGGGCATTTTGACTCAGGTAAAATTACGCCACTGGCTTTCCTAGGTCTCCAGTTTCCACACAGCAGATCATGGGGCAGAGCCTCCATAATTGTGACATATATAAATGTATTTTTGTGTGTACACACACACACACACACATATATTCATATTCTTGTTTCTGTTTCTCTGGAGAACACTGCCAAATACGCACCTCTATCTGAAAAGAAAAGAAGGCAAGAGAGGAAGAAAACAGTCTTTTAATTATGGAGCATTTTTTTTCACATTATATACTTTTTCTTAATAATTTGTGAGCCACTGTAACAGCAGAATTAAGAGCACATCATAGGAAATCACCCAAGACCTATGTTTAAATTCTGGCATTCCACCATAATAATTAGTGACCCTTGACAAATTAGAAACTTCCATAAGCCTCATTTTCCCCACCTGTAAAATGGATTATATTTAGCTCATCGGATTATTGTGAAGATTACCTGAAATTATATATAGAAAGCATACAGTGCTCAGTGCAAAGAAAATGCTCAGCACTTGGCTATATCAGTAATACCAGCAGCACCACTGAACCGCACAATGAAGCACGACCTAGTTGCAGTTTTTGCCAAGGCGCCTTGAGTCCAGAGTGGCCGGGGTGTACTTGCTCCTCACACTGAGACTGCACCACCTGATTTAAGAAAGTGAACTTGTCCTCCTGTTTCCATTACTTGCTCCCCACTCTCCATTTCATCAAACCCCATTCTTACATTTCCCTTGCTTTTTCTCCCTGATGATCCCTCCTTTATGGATGGAATGGATAAACGTTCCATTATCAGGGCTTTCCACAGCCCCTACTCTCATCCCCTTCTACCCAAAGGCGGTGTTGCAGTCCCGCAGCACATCAAGCCTCCATATTACTGTTGCTTTGACCATACATCTGGGGTAGGGAGAGAGGCTCCCAACTTCCTCAGAAATCGGACACAGTTTTTAGGCCCAAGGAGAAAAATGTAAAGGATTTTGTTAACCAGATCACTTTTATTCAAGGAGTTGAAAAATATTAATCTGACTTACTCATCATAACTTCTCTGTGTAACCCTCCCCTCTCTGCCCGCTTTCCTGGGTAGCATTTGGTGTTGACTCTGCAGATGTTTCGCGAAAGTGCTGTGACACAGGGAGGCTGGCGACAGGAAGGGGCGCCGGAAGAGCCAGCCTCTGCCAGCAGCTCCGCGCTGGGGGCTGATTCGCTCGTGATTGTAAATAGATCATTATAAACTCGACATAATGAAACAGTAATTACCTAGAAGGTGATGGATTTGGGGAGTTTTTCTAGGCTAAATGATCTGCGATGTATAGCATTGCAGCAGTTAAGCTAAAGTGATCACAGAAAAGTTACGCTTGACTAGTGCAAGTTTTCCCTTCCTCCCTCCCTCCCTTCCTCCCTCCCTCCCTCCCTCCCTCCCTCCCTCCCTTCCTTCCTTCCTTCCTTCCTTCCTTCCTTCCTTCCTTCCTTCCTTCCTTCCTTCCTTCTGTCCTCCCTCCCTCACTTCAATTTCCTTTTCCTGTTTCCATCATATGGCATTTTTAATTAGTTGCTAAGGACCCTGAAACTTGAGAACTAGATAAAAGACACACACACACATGCACACTCACGCACATCTCACAGCGGCACCTACATTTTAATGTCTGCCCATTGTAAGAGAAGCTTTGTAGCACTGCACCGTCCCATAAGGCTTCTGGAATATGAATGAGAGGCACACCCAGGGGTGTCAGTCAGGTAGAGGGAGTGGGGCTCACAGCTATCAAGAACCTCTATGGGTCACAGTGTAGCCTAGCTGCTCTGTGTTCAGCCCCAATCTATAAAATGTGGTTTATTCTTCAACATTGGAGACAGAGCAATTAGGACAGAGCATTCGACCCAGAAACCACTCCTTGGATTTTGTCTCTCATTAGAAGAATGGAAAGCTCTAACAACTGGGCAATGGATATAAATCTGTCAGGTGTCATCGACCACCTAGGAATAGTTTGGAACATGCATTTGATTCCTTATGGCGAACGTTCTCTGAAGACATCTTGTTCTGTCGAGACACTCTTTATACCTTTGAGAGAAACAGGGACACAAGATGAAATGAGAGGAGCAAACCCAGCAGTATGAAACCTTGATTCTAAGTGAAAGCTTTGCTCTGAACGCCTAGTTGTGTCCCACCACTCAAGCCTTCTCTCCTATCACTCCTATTTTTGCCCTCAGTTTTGACCAAGGGGGTTCTTTCTTGTCTCACCTATGGCTTCCTCCTACAGGCTGTCCTCAGCTGCAATGGGCTCCTTATGTATTTTCTAAATGTTTTCCTTCAGCTACTCATAAAGCTTACTTAAAGGTCATATGGACATTCAGCGCAATCCAGTCACACCAGTCCCCGCTGGATAGCACACCTACCTTCTTCCACAGTAAGTAAATAGATGGGGGGATGGCGGGGGGTAGGTAGCTAGATAGCCCGAAAATGTTTGCATTTATATTAAATTGCATGTAGGAGTATGCAGGTATGTAACCCAGTGCACTTGGGGTTGCAAGTGGTGGAAACAAATTCCAAGCAGCTCAGACCAAAAAAAGACATTACGGGGTTTCTTAACCCTGAGACGCCATCATCAGATGGCTATAGAAACTGGTGTAGGAACTCACACACTAAAGGCATATCCTCTGTCTCTATTCTTCTCTCTACACATCAACCTCACCTTCTTATGCCCCTTTGTTTTTCACACGGCAGGAAAGAGTCAGTCTTTTATTTACTCTTTCAATAATATGTCAGGCATTATACTAGGCACTAGGAATACACTAGTAAAAAAAACAAAACCCAACAACACAAAGATCTCTGCGGTGTGGAGTGCATATCCTAGGTCATCCATTGCTGCCAGGTCTACCCTCAGGGTCAAAACACACACACACACACCCCACAGGCACACCATTCATTGCCGAGAAATGCATTTTCTGGCCATACATTCAAAATCCTAAAGAATGGCAATAATTAGTCAAATGTGCATAGATATCAGACCAAGTCCATAAATCTAAAAGGACCCCTAAACCAGGCAGTGGCCAGTGGCTATGGCAGTTCCCATTTAAACTTCTAATTAAAGTAGGAGAAGAAGCATTTCTTAGAAACAAAGATCAATTTTGTTACATTAAGATCAATATACCAGCATATTAGTATATCTGCCCAGATATCCCCTTGAGAATAATTTTCCAAAAGCTGGACAGTAACTTCTCCACATTTTGAAAAGAGCCCTGGGATTTCCAATAGCTGGCTCTATCCTGAGGAATTAAGCCGTGCACCTTGTGCTGTGGCTGTCCTCACCTACGGCAGAGTGTCAGCCAGAGGAAAAGGATGATCCCTGTGACCCGTCTTCTTCACGAGGATTCTTGAGCAGTGCCTGACTGTAAACATGATGTCATATTATTCTGTCCACTCTGGGGAACACAGCTTTTTTGGCATGTGATGCTGACCCAAAATGTGAAAAAGAAAAAAAAAAAAGCTAGTGGTGTTGAACAACAGAACACAAAGCTGAAAGTAGGACTCAGTGACCAAGAAAAGAAGGCAAATTACCTGGGAGGTGAGAAAGATCCTGCAGGTGGAAGTACCTGACGGCCAGGCAAGCCGCCCAGGGCGGGAACTACTGAACATCACACCTTTGCTCTAGAGCAGCCTCCCTCTCGAGCAGAGTTAGAGCGGATAGGACTAGGCTCCTGCAATTCCAGAGAACTACTGAGGAATTACCGATTTTAAAGACCTTGTGGAGCAATGTGCTAAATCACAGGGAGCCTAGGATTCAAAGGCGGGCACCCTGAGGTTGTTCAGGCTCTGTCCGGGGGACAGATGAGCCTCTCTGTCCTATAGTTTTCAGAATTGTAAAATGAAGATAATAACAGACCTGCTCTTTCTACCTCATAAGACTGTTGTGCCTTTCCAAGAAAAAAAAAAAAAGAGCCTCTTCACACAAAGCTGGTCACATCTTGGTATTGCGTCTACCTGGTGGCGGTCACGAAGCCATATTGAAAGCAGGGAGATTTTGAAGAAGTGTGTAAAAGTTGGGGGGGAAGCCTACGACCTCAGGTAAATAAAAATGAAATTCACCATGGGCATCAGAATAAATTATTTTAAAGGCACGACTAGCATATGAAAATGAAATCAAAACCTTGGGTCGACAGCCATTTCAGGAACATCCCCCTTTGACGTGTCACCTTGGAGACGTCGCATTACCCCCTCTAGGCTCCACCTGTTTCCTTTCTAGACACGGCTGAATGTCATGGCCTGGCAAAGTGATTTCCCCGTATGCTATTCGTAGCCCATAAAATACTTTGCGCTCTACTAAGGGAAAGGCACCAAAAAGCTATTATTACTCCACATAAATTTTAAAAATTCTTCTTGACAAGGTAACAGTATTCGATTCAGTTTTTTGGCAGCCTCCACACCCCCAGGGCTTTCAGTCTTCCCATCACACTCCGCGGCAGACAGGTTGGCTCACACACGAGGGGAAGCTCTGGAGCTCTGCCTCCCACGTGGAATAGGGAGCGATACGGCCGTCAGTTGCATGGAGGAAGGCTGCAGTTTGGGCCAAGCTCATTACCACTTAGTATGCAGTGTCAAATCTCAGGGTTAAAAATAATACACTCTGATGTCTTTTAATGAAAAGCTTCACCAGAACAATAATGGGAAACAAATCGTACGGAACTCTAACACGATGGAGCAGTTGCAGTCTGCATCTGTATTTTCATGGCGGGTTGTTGAACTGGATTTGATAAATATCAGAAGAATAATGCCAAACGTGGGCTCCTGTGGCTGCTGTGATTGACAGCTGTCAAAGGCAGTGACAGATTGGACCGTCTTTCAGAAGTGACATGATTCATAGGCCTCATTACAGGTGGATGGATGGTGCAAACAGACTGGAGTTGGGTCTCTGAGCATTTATTCCCTGAAAAGCCAATGGGGAGCAGACATCTGTATAAATGGCCAAGTCAATCCTTTACCTATTGTATCCAATTACCTCTTTTCTACCTACTGTCTAGCTAACAGCTGGGACTCCATATCCAACCAATTTTAAGCAGCTGTTTATATAGAAAGGTTTCACATCAATGGACTTATTTATTGCATGTCTGCCTCCTTATTTGTGCTATTTATCTCTCAACTCACTGTATCTGCTTATTGATTTCTGTTGTTGTTGTAGTTCTCCAGCTCCTGCAATGAGTCAGAATTTAGAAATGACATACAATTAGATTTCTGTTGCCCAGAAGGATTCCTGGGTGTCTTGGGTTCTCCTTCAATTTAAGTTATTCTCTTTCCCTCTAGGTCAGGCGTTCAAGGAGGTTTATCATCGATCATAGTTCAAAGCTCGGTTTAAACAGGGGGAGGGTAAGGAGAAGGGGGGAAGGAGGTAAAGAACAGAGTTAAATGCAGATGTCCACTGCTTCTGGTTTGGAGATTTTGCAGATGACATAGGACTGATGCAAATCACCTTTGCTTTAAAATTTCTAAATTTTCTAGTTCTGTAGACTGCTGGGAGGAAGGGCCATGTTGGGTGATTGTCAAGCATTCTCAGGGGATCAGAGCTATCCGCTAAGTTCCCATATCCCTCAATCTCCAACAGCAATTCAATGTTAAAAATTAGGAGAAAACAAAAATCTGGAAAGAAATATGGTGAATCTCCGCTTTGACACTCTCTGCTAGGATGTTTCTGAACAGACATGTTAAATCTTGGAATGGCCTATGTTATTTTTTGAATACGTTAAAAATTTAACTTCTTGGAACTCTGATGAATGTCCCTTTAGGAACATCAAGAATGATATACATTTTTATAATTCAGCAATGGTTAAAATAAGTCGCTCAGATTCCATGTTAGATTTCTTGAAAGCTTACTGGTTTCATTAATTGAAATTAGGGTGTCTCATTATATCTCCCTATTTTCTGTGACTTTTCTGGGGAAATTTCTAACTGAGCTGCCCTCTTTTTAAGCAAACTACTTTGCTATAATACCATAAATAATTTCTTATTTTATCATTACTGGAATTGCCAATAATAATATACACATTTACTACTTTTTATTCCTCAGTATATTCTCCTATACTTTATCTTGGTTTAATCACTAACAACTCTAGGAGATGGAGAATCTATTAATACTCAATTTTCAACGAAACAGAAACTGAGACCAAAGCTATTGTTACGTGACACCTAACAATGACCAACCAGTTACTGGCAAAGATGAGACTTGAATCTTCGTTCCTTAACTCCGAATAAACAATTTTTTCCATTATATCAGAAGAACCCATAAAATACTGGCATAATGACAGAAACAAGAATGAGCATCTTAACATGAAAACATGCATGCACAATTTTGTGTACATGCATAATGTATTTTATTTTCCCTGTAGGGAGAGAAGATAAGCACCAATTAACTAAATAATGTTGCTACTCTTTTTCCAATCGTCAGGGAAAAATGTATTCCTAGGAGCAAGGAGACTGGTTATCAGGAAGTAGCTGTCAGTCCTTATTTGGTTCATCTTCAACTACTTTTCCACACTCAGAAGACCAATGAAGACAATGTTTTCGGAAAACTGTGATCAAAACTAGGGAAGTGTATCTACAAATGTTTACTTAGTAAATATTTTGGAGCAATTCCTTTGAGCCTCCAAACTTGATGGCCCTATGGGACCTCAAAAAACTAGACCTTATCCTGTGGCATTTTTAATATAAATCATATACCATGTAACAAATAAATTAGAAAGAATTAAAAAGGTTTCTGGTCAAGATGGTAAATGCAGTACTAAAATCTTTCCACAACTACATCAAAATTACAACTAAGCTACAGGACAGTCATCATCCAGAACTGCCTGAAGTCTAACTGAAAAGAAGTCCTATGACTAAGGATATAAATAAGAAGCCACATTGAGACTGGTAGGAGGGGCAGAGACTTGGACAGGCTTGACCCTCACCCACATATGGCAGATAAAAATTGGGAGGAATATCTTGGTTGCAGAGATATCCTCTAGGAGCAAGGGGTCCCAGCCCCATACCAGGCACCCTAGCCAGGGTTCCAGTGCCAGGAAGAGAAGACCCCATACCTTATGGCTGTAAAACTAGTAGGGTTTGTTGCTGAGTGAGACAGAGGCTCCTAGAGTCTCTACATTTCCTTGTAAAGGGCCCATGCACTGATGTACTTGGACTCACTTGCTCTGAGCTCCATAGCTGGAGCAGCAACTCAAAAGGCACCAGGGACATATAGGGAGGGACTGAATTGCCTGGCATCAAGGTGAGAGCTGAAGGGGCAGCTTTCTCCCAGGCAGAAGTGCTGGTAGAAGCCATTGTTCCTTTACTGAGCACACCCACCACAGAGCCAGATGGCAGGTGCCATATATGAGACTTCATCAACCTGGTTAGACTGTTCACCCCACCCTGCTGATTCCCTGAGACCCTACCCCACTCAATTTGTGGGCATACCTGAACCATTTCCAGTGGCTTTTCCATATAAACAGCCTCTCTTGACTTGTGCTTTGGACTTTCCTAAAATCTCTCAAACAAGCAGCATCTGGCCTCAGCATGATATGTGGGTCCAGGCCCAGCACAAGCATCAGCTGGCCTTGCTTTGCAGCTTGGCCTCTCCTGGGCGTCTCCAAGCCCAGCACAAGTAGCAGCTGTCTGTAAGTTGTATTGTAGTTCATGCTTCAACAAAGAGATAGGAAACATAAAAATGGAGATAGAAGACATAAAAAAGAACCAGTCAGACATGAAGAATACATTATAGGGAAATCAAGAGTGGAGCAGATGAAGTAGAGGATCAAATCAATGATTTGGAAGATAAGGAAGCAAAAAACACCCAATCAGAACAAAGAGAAGAAAAAAATTCAAAAAAATGAGGATAGTATGAGGAGCCTCTGGAACAATTCCAAGAGTACCAGCATTCTCATCATGGTGGTGCTGGAAGGAGAAGAGAGAGAGCAAGGAATTGAAAATTTATTTGAAAAGAATGACAGAAAATTTCTGTAACCTTGGTGAAGAAAATAGACATAGAAGTCTAGGATGTGTAAAGAGTCCCAACCAAGGTGTATTCAAAGAGGCCCACATACCAACTGACATCATAATAAACATGCCAAAGGTTAAAGATAATGACAATCTTAAAAGAAGAAAGAGAAAAGTAGTTAGTTATCTATGGGGAAGTTCCCATAAGACTAATTTCTCAACAGAAATTTTGCAGGTCAAAAGAGATTGGCAAGAAATATCCAAAGTGATGAAAAGCAGGGAAATACAACCAAGATTACTCTATCCAGAAATGCTATCATTTAGAATTAAAAAATATATAAAGAGCTTCCAAGACAAGAAAAAACTAGAGTTCATCACCATCAAATCAGTATTACAAGAAATGTTAAAGAGTCTTCTTTAAGAAGAAGAAGAAAACAATTTAAAAAAATATGAACCATAAACATGACAATAAATACATATCTATCAATGATTACTTTAAATTTAAATTAATTAAATGCTCCAATCAAAAGACATATGGAAGCTGAATAGATCACAAAAACAAGACCCTTACATATGCTATCTATAAAAGACTCACTTTGGATGGAAAAACACATACAGAGTGAAAGTGTAGGGCTAGAAAAAGATGTTTCACAAAAATGGAAACAAACAATACAAAGCTGGGGTAACAATGCTTATACTGGACAAAATAGGCTTCAAAAACAAAGACTATATAACAAGATACAAAGAAGGACCCAGCAATTCCGCTCCTGGGTATTTATCTGAGGAAACCCAAAACCTTACATTGAAAAGGCACACACATTTATAAGTCCATGGCAGCACCATTTACAGTAGCCAAGATATGGAAGCAACCAAACTGCCAATCAGTAGCTGAATGAATAAAAAAGTGGAGAGTATATACATTGGACTATGACTCGGCCATAAGAAAGAATGAAATCTTGCATCTGCAACGGCAAAGATGGACCTAAAAGTATCACGCGGAGTGAAATAAGACAGAGAAGACAAATGCTATATGATACCCTTCTATGTGGAATCTACAAAATAAAATAAATGAACAAGGGCAGAAAGAGACTCATAGCTACAGAGAACATTTTGAAGGTTGCCAGATGGGAGGGGTGTTAGGAGGAGGGTGAAAAAGGTAAAAGGAATAAGAAGCACAAATTGGTAGTTACAGAATATTCATGAGGATGTAAAGTAAAACATTGACTATATTGAAAATAGTCAGTGATATTGTAATAACTATGTATGGTGTCAGATGGGTACTAGATTTATTGGGGTGATGACTTAGTAAATTTTATAATGTCTAATCACTGGGTTGTATGCCTGAAATATAATATTATGTGTCAACTGTAATTGAAAAATAAAAAAAAACTTTTTAGAGTAAAAAAAAATAATTAAAGTTAATCACTTTTATTTCCTTATTTATAACATAGAAGTAATAAAAGCAGCATGGACAAACCAATGTATTCCAAATAATATGGAGCTGGTCAATCATATTGATGTGCAGTTTCTTGGCAGGTTGGGGCAATTTATAGGCTTAAAGAAGCCCCTCCCAACACTCATTCCATTCTCCACAACAAGGTTAGATGCAATCACACCCTCTCTTAAGTGTCACCATAAAAAATAATATTCCTAGCATAGTAGTACAATCTCCCAATAGGTATTACTGGCCTTCTTTTTTCTCTTTATTATATGCTATAATTTCCTTGTTAGCTGGAACCATATTTTGTACATGGCAAGTAAACAAAGTTTTGTTTAATGAATAAATCTCTGTGACCTCTGTGTCCAATCCAGGCTTTCAATGTATTTTTGTGAATGAATGAATATACATACCAGATTTTTAAGGCAAAAATGAATATAAATCAGTTAAAAGGTATTCTAAGGGAGTGCAAATCATCTGCAAAGAAAGGAAGGGACATCCACAGAGGACAAGAAAACTCTCGATTTGCCTGTTTTCGAATATCTTTATTTCTTCTCTTTTTTTGCATTAGTTATATGATTTCTCAGAATCAAGGTACATTGTATCCAAAATGCTATGTAATGCATGAGACATAATGTTTTAAAGGAAGAAAAGTTAAATTTCCATAGCTATCATCTAAATCTGCAGTCTCTAATTAAATTGTTAGTAAAATCGTATTTCCATGATTTTGGTTGTTGTGAATTTCATAATAGATGCAATTTTCTAGACCATTGAAAAAAAAATAAAAGCAAATTAACTAAAAATGGATTCTAGAACATCAGTGGACTCTCTGCAGGTGCTGAGCTATTCTGGTAGTAGATTAGCCTTCTGTATTAGCCTATCTGCATAGACACTGCTCAAGGCTGACCCCTGTAAGCAATTGCTTCAAAATGACTCCTGAAATTCCACATTTGGAAACAGCCAAATCCCTAATGTATGAGAATAAAGTCAACAACCCTGCTGTAATTTTTTTCTTCCATTTTTTAAAGGAAGTTAACAGTGAGCTTTCTCTCCCCCTAGGATCAACTCTAATCCTGCAAGCAAGTAGGTATTCTCCCCTATCTAATAACAGTTTTAGGTCCAACTGGAAAAAAATTGATGAGTGAGAGAACTTTATTTGTTAGAAACAAAAGTCTGAGTCATGATGAAGAGGAAAAGAAGCCAGAACAGGACTCCGACACTATCCGAGGAGTGGGGTTTTGCCAAGAGGG
>PVJD01018336.1:0-14773 GCA_004026545.1 Mormoops blainvillei | reverse complement strand
TATTTCTTTTTTAGTTACAAGTTTTAATAATAAAAACGAATCATTTTAGGAGATTTCAAACGTGCAAGAAAATAAGGAAGAGGAATGCCATGTTAGAATGGGACTCTGAATGTCTTGGCGAAGGCTCTCCACTTGGCCACTGGGGCTCTGCCTTTGTTTTTCTCTCTTGTGTATCAAGATCTGCTCCTAGAGGAATAGAATGTATTGTGTATTTAAGGCACATTTGAGAAACACCTTTTAAAAATTCTTATATTGCCACAAAGCCCCAGTTAAAGCTGTGGATGTACAATCAATAAAAGCTGGACTGACTTGGGATTTCCTGGAAGAAGCTGAATCACAGGCCTTTGAAAATACCCCTCCCCCCAAACAGTGTACAAGCTACAAATGAACTAACAGTGAGAAAGGATCCAGCACTGTCCCCGCAGTCCCCCAGGAGGCCCCTAGAAGGTTGACACTTGATATGAATGGGGTGCCTTGCCCCCCACAGGTTGCAGATTTTCCTGTATTCATCTCATAGTTGGGCGCAACCAGGACTCAGCACTTAAGACCATTTCCTCCTTCATGCCCTTGAGGTCAAACAGACTGTTCTGGGAAGGTCTCTTTGGAACCTTTGGAATGAAGACACATGTTTAAAACCGTGAGCTCATGCTTTCCATGGAGGAGACTTTGTCAGATGGACTGTCACAATATCAATAAAGCAGCTACCCGCCTTCCCCCGGCCTGAGTTTATTTGAAAGAAAACTATTAGTGAAACATCATTGTTCTTTGCAGCAAAACAAATGACTGTGGTTATGAAGCCGAAAATGGTAGAGGGTCATACATATGAATTGCTTGCAGATTCACATCGTTCCATTTGCCTTTCACTATACCCATGGGACAACGGCAGGGCAGGTATTATCATTTTCATTTTTTCAGCTGCATCTCCTAATTGCTAGGCCGATTTCCTTCAAGTCATTCCTCTCACGCCTTGCATCCCACCTCAAGTCCCTAATCATATATTAAGATTTCTAGAAAGACAACTAGAGAGAATTGTATTTCAACCTTAACTAACTTGATATTTTCTTTGTGCTAATTTGGCAAAAAGAACGCTAGGGGCTGAGGTGAACTCACGCCACTGGATTTAAGGTGAAAATAATAGCCTCATTTTACGTTCTTTCAAATGTTTTAGCCTGTAGCTAACTTTCCAGGGAGCAAAGTTAGCCCTTTTCATCAATCCCAGGGCTAGTTGCTAGGCCGCATCTTAGTTTCAGCAATCTTTTGTTTAGAGCCAGCACCCCAATTCTAGCTGCCACTGTCTCCCCTTTTGCACTTGATGTATGTAACTGCATTGAATTAGTTTCCTCCCGTTGCTTTAACAAATCACCACAAAGTAAGCTGTGTGGTTTAAAACAACATGGGCTTACTATCTGACAGTTCTGGAGATCAGTGGTTTGAAAAGGGTCCCAGTGAGGACAAAATCAAGGGCCGGTAGTGCCGCATTTCTTCTGGGGACTGGAGGATAAACCATTTCCTTACTTTTCCCGACCTCTAGGGGCCACTTTCATGGCTTATAACCCCATTTCTCCATCTTCAGCAGCACTGGACCAAGTCTTTTTCACACTGCCGTCTCTCCGGTTTTCTCTGCCTCCCTCTTCCACTTGTCATAATCCTTTGGTCACATCAGGCCCACCTGGATAACCCAGGCAAATCTCCCCTCCCAAGGTCAGGTGATTATTAACCCTAATTCCCTCTGCAACCTCATTGCCCTTTGCCACGCAAGCCAGCGTATTCGCAGATCCTGGGCTTCCTTGGTGGGCGTGCAGGATGCTCTTACTTTGCCTACTGCGCACATACTGTTTTGTTTTTAGGTGTCTCCTTTTAATAGTGTGCATTTTAGTATATAACAGTTTGGGTCATTTATCATGCTACTAAATGTTTCTGAACATAGTAATAAGTAAGGTTATATTTTCCCATAGGAAATATTTGGATCCAATGAGTTATAGCCAAGACTCACAATATGCTATGAAATAAAAGGTGAAGACATCAAAAACCTTTTAAATTATTTAGAATGATAATATTCAATCATAAGCCCTCTAAAATAAGCGTGACTGTATTCTGTCCAATAATTACATATTTTATTTTCATGTACATGAAATTATAAAGGAGGCAAAGTATAATTCTACTGTATCATTTAAATATAATTAAAAACTAATATCTTGGCAAGTCAAGCATCCATAAAACACTTAGTTAATAAGAATTTCTCCCTTTTGTAGGATTTAGAAGGGCTTTTGAAATAGTGATTTCGACCACACAAAAGCTTCCCAAAGCTTGTGATGTTGCTATCTCTCTGCGGCTAGCAGCTGTATTCAAAATTCTAATGCCCCTCTGGCATTAGAGGCCTGTTTCTCAAAAACTACCTCCCCTCTCCCCCTTTTGCTGTGAAGTTAAGTGAATAACTGAGGAGTGGAAGTGAAGGTGGAAGGGGAGGCCTGGAGCAACTGGAATGGACGGGAAGACCCACTTCAGCGTGGCGACCACCTGCGTGTCCCGTGACCCACGGCGCTGCTGTCTGTGGGGTGGCGTGGCATGAGGATGGCCTCCCTAGGACAGCTTCAAAACATTTTTTTTTTGCAAGATACGTGTCTGCTTAATCTCATTGGTTTATCTACTGATTACGAACATATCTCACCCTGTGTTAATGCCTTTTACTGTGTTTATTTCCTATAATTTCCAACTTCCTACTTCATAGGTTTGAAAGAAGTACCTATCTTGCCTTTTTCCTGCTCCACTTTTCACTCTTCCCTGTTTCAGTTTTTCTGTTATTCTTTGTCCTTTCGCTTCTTTTCTGGTGTATTTGTCCTTTTTCTCTCTTTCTTCCTCCCCCTCCACATCCGCCAGCCCTTCCCACCTCTTCCCTGCTTTCAGCTGCTGTCACCTGCAGACCGCTAATTAGCAATGTAATTGTACAAACTGATGACTGGGTATCAGGAACAGAATAGATTTTAAGAGTACTTCAGTTAAAATCATGCTTCCTGATAAATATCCCCAAAACATCACACTCTATCTGTGTATATCACTTAGTATTCTTAAAATTTTTTTCCTAGCTTAAACATGTGTTACCACTCAACCTATTGAATTTACAGCAAGAAGTATATTAAAACCTTTTATATATTGTATTTGGTTTTAAAAATATCACATGTTAGTGTAGAGATTTAAAAAATTCAGAAAGGCGCAAAGAGGAAAATAAAGATTACATGTAATATAATCAGAAAAACAAAAGCACTAGCAAATGTTTCAAAGATCAAATGTTACTTTCATTATAAAAGGAATATATATCCAATGTGGCGGATTCAGAATTTTCAGCTATAAAAGAGAAACTAACCATTATCCGACTGTTCAGGAATGACGAGGATTAACATTAAAGTATATATTTCTTTCCTATATTTTCTCTGTATTTCTCCATAGTTGGAATCATCCTGAATGTACAGTTTTGCATTTTTTCATTTAATCTCACATAGTGAACATTTTTCGATGTCATTAAAAACCCACCATTGTTTATTTGCTTTGTAATGTCCTGTTCGGTGGATGTCACCCAGTTTATCCCCCAGTCTCCTCTTGTTGGTCATTTAGGTTGTTTCCTGTTATTCATCATTATAAGTAATGCAGTGATGGATATCTTTGTGCACAAACCGTTTTCTTTATTTTGGACGAGTTCTTTGGGACCCAGCTTTACACGTATAGCTCTGGAGTCAAAAGTGTGGTTTCTGAGGCTTTTGCTGCATGTTTTCCCAGCGGCAGAAGCAGTGTTGCCTCACTGCCCCTGATGTGTGCGAAAGTATCTGATGATGATGTCAGGATGTGGGGGCAGAGTAATTGCGCAAGTTTACCGTGGAAACATTTTTAATTTCCCTTCCCAGGTTTGGATTGGGATCCACTTTCCGTCAGTTTCGATATTAATGAAAAAGAATTGAGTTATTTATAATTTTTATAAGTGTACTCTTTTTATTGCAGTTTTAGATTTACAGAAAAGTGACAAGAATAATACATCTAGTTCTCGTATATGTGGTTCCCAGTTCCATTCATTGTTAACATCTAATGATATTGGGGTATTTTGTCACCACTAAGGAACCAGCATTAGTGCATTACTCTTAACTGAACTACACACTTTGTTCAGGGTTCACTAGTTTTTCCCAAATGTCCGTCTTCTGTTCCAAAGTGTCGTCCAGGATAACACCTGACATCTAGTCACCACGTCTCCTGAACCACCTCTGGGCTGTGACGTTTTCCCAGGCTTCACTTGTTTTTAACGACCTTGACAATTTGAGGAGTATACGTCCTCAGGTATTTTGTAGAATGTCCCTAAATTTGGGGTGTCCAATGTTTTTTTCATGGTTAGACTGGGATTATGGGTTTGGAGAAAGAACACAGCAGGAGTAAAGTGCCCTTCTTATGCTGTCATGTCAAGGGCACAAGCTGTCAATGTGACTTAATCACTGTTAACTTTGATCGCTGGCCGAGGTAGCTAGCATCTGCTGTGTTTTTCCCATGTAAAGTTACTGTTTTCTCCTTGTTCACCCCCACTCTCTTGAACCAATGCATCAAACAAAGGCTACATTTGAGGCAGGGTTAGGGTGGGGGAGTTAAGTTCTACCTCCTGGAGGGCAGAATATTTACATAAATTATCTGTAATTCTTCTTTACAGAAGTTTGGATCTTAATCTTATAAAATAAGCATGTCACATAGAGATAACCACTGGTAAATTTTTTTTAGAATAATTGTTTTGTTTATAAGAGAAATATATGAGTATATCAGACATATATATGCATATACAAGTTGTATGTATGTGTGTATGTATATATACACGAATACATTATAGATAGTGTGTATATATATGTATCTATATCGAATATAACAACTTTGGGAATTACAGAAAAAGTAAAAAAGAGAAAATAACCCTTATCTTGGTGTTTTTGCTTTGTAAGAAATTCTTGATTATACCTTTGTGCTTAACAATTACTATTGATTAGTAACTTGGGAAGTCACAAAGGATCAGAGATGTTGGCTTTGCCTCAGGCCAACTCATCTCTGAGAACACAACCAACACTGCCAGACACTCACTGTATGCTGACCTTCATGCAAACTCTTGATACTAACTCATTTAATGCAGCTTTTAGTAAGTTAGTTAGCGTGTCACTAGCACTGTTCATATTTTCGGGGAAGGGAAACTGAGGCCCAGAGAAGTTACCTGCAGCTGAGAGATAAACCAAGTGGTTGGACTGGAGAGTACTTGCTTTCGGTTACCACTGTATACGGTGTTCAGTGTGGACACTGCTGTGGCAAGGTGCACTGCAGTGCGTTTACAGAATACCTGGCCGCATTTATTGAGCACCTAGTCTATGGCAAGCCTTCTGCTAGACATTTTACATGCAGTGTTTCTGACCATTATAACCCTGCAAATTAAGATAGATTTTGCCTCACCTTACAAATGAGACGATTGGGGCTCAATGTATTACGTAAACTAATTTGGCCAAAATCACACAGCTCACACTATTTCTATTAAACCTTGTCATAACATTTTGAACTTTGTCATAACGTTTTGATCTTACAATTTTGGGGGAACCCATTTCATCCATTTTTCAGTGAGGGACATTTTTTCTACTACTTGGACTCCGAACTGCCAGCCAGTGCGTGGGAGGTGGTCTTGTGTGTGCTGGGGCTGTGGCAGGCCCCCCTGCAGGGCATCAGAGAGTGTGGGGACATGCAGGCTGGTACTCCAGGTCTCCCACGTGGACAGCTGCCTACAGAAGTAGAGCCTGGCTTCCAGTTCTTCCAATTCTGCTGGGACATCCACGCTCCTTCCTTTCTGGCTTTCAGGGCAACGGCAACCCACTCACACAGACCTCGTCCTGCCAGATTTGCTCCTGATGACTCATTTGAATCTTGGCAGATGTTGCACATTTTATACCTAGTTGCCTCTTCCAGTTCTCTCAAGTCTGAGTGCAGCATGTGGATGTTTCCAAGCTGACTCCTGATTGCCGTGACCGCGAAAAACAAACTGTTAGGGTGAAATGTCCCATTGTGGCAGGCGGCCTTCTGCTGGGTGCGGCCGTGGACCCCAGCACGCATCAGTGCATGGCGAACATGCTCCTCGGGCACTGCTCCTTCACCAGTCAGCCAGTCTCCAGAAAAGACGCAGTTCCGTACGGCAGCCATGAACCTCCCATGGCTGTTTAAATTTAAGATAATACTTAAAGTTAGATGAAATTAAAAATTCAGTTCATCCGTGGCATTAGGCACATCTCAAGGGCTCAGCAGCCACAGGTGGCTGGTGGCTGTTAAACTGGACAGTGTGGATATAGAACGTCTCCATCATCACAGGAAGTTCTACCGGGCAGCACTGTCGTGGGAGGTAGGGGCCAGGGCTTCTGCAGGTTATGACACCAGTGAGGCACATGGTAACTGCCAGGTGGCTGCAGCAGAGAACGTCTTTCTGGCTTGGGCTTTGTCTCCTCAAGGTGCGTGAGTTGCTAGGGCTTCCAAGGCTAACGTGCTTGATCTTCATGAAGCGACGACATTACCTTAGCACCACTGCCGAGCCTGGGTGTTCCTGGGGAAGTCTTCTCACCGACTTTGCTTCTCCATATTCCGAGGCTTCTGTTACCCCTTGACTTAGGGTCCTGGCTACATACTCACTGAGAAAAAGTTGTTCTGCCTCTTGCAAACCAGCAAGAAGAAAGTTAATGATTCTGCGAGGCTGGCGTGGCAGTGGGACTGGGCCAAGTGTTTTGCAGACTCTACAAGTGCAATCTTTTGTCTTTTCCCTAAAGCATCTGCTTTCACTGGACTCTGCTTCTCAGGAATCTGTAGCACCTGGGGAGGGACCTTCCCTCACCTCCTGCAAGGTGCTGTGTGAGGTGGCCTGTGAGAAAGGACTTGAGGTTTGTGTTCTGGGCCCTGTGCCACCAGAGGCCAAGGCTGGTCCCTTGGGCCTTGTGAATACCAAGTCTCTTTCGATGTAAACATGCGAAGGCTTTGCTGCCCGCTTTCTACTGTTTTAAGGATATCAGTCTTGTCTTCCTGCCAGGTTGTAAACTTGAGGGCAGGGGTCACTATTCCTCTTAGAGTAGAGCTCTTAGCACAGGACTGGCCATGCAATTGATGCAGATTGATACTCGATAAGGGTGATTAGGAGGGTATGATTTTATCCTCTTCCCTGTGTATAGAATGGATAATAGGTGGTATTTTTGCCAATGACCCATGCACTATAATTGAGAATCTTGGGTACCTCTTTATTCCCAAATAATTTTTTTTTCTCTTGATTTCTGACTATGTCAATGAGGTTGTCTTCATTACCATGGGAAGAAACAGATTGATCTGGTAACTTCTGAAATTTTCAAATGGAAACCAGTTTCTTTTTAGGGCAGGTTGCTGTGTTTTGTCAGCACTATTCCACAACTCAAGGGGGCGCTGTTCAACTTCTGAGTGAAAATCACCACCTTGAGTTGTGCAACACAGGGTTCTAAGTGCTGGAACTGATGTGGATTCCCTCCCATGTCTTTTATAATATCATAACCTGTTATTCTTCAGTTGGCTTGGCTATGCCTGTGGTCCTCCTGAAGGAGTGACAGCATAGGTGAGATGTCCCTTCACGGTTTCTAGACTTTGTGATTCTAGAATACTCTGTTCACAAATTCCTTGTAAGATGCTGCCAGTTTCCCACTGGACCCCAAATCATTATACAACCTGAGGCATAATGTCAAGTACTTCAAGAGGACTAACACTTTGATGGGAATCGAGGAGAAGGAGGAATTTTAACATGACACTAGGAGAGATAAATGGGTTCTACAGCATCCACGAAGGCCCCGCCCACCCTTTATTAGCAGAGAGCTGTAGAGCCTCGATGCCAACTGACTCACCACGGTAGTGCAGCCCTGCCTCAGCCCCACCAGCTGGGCTTGCTTTATAAGTAGGGTGCAAGACGAAGAGTCCAATTACGTGGGCTTGGAAAATCTACCTACCTTAAAACCTTTTCCATTGGCCAGTCCCTAACACTTGAGATACACTAGTACAGGTTGTTCATCTTTTGGGTCAGGTAAATGCTTCCTGTAAAAAATTAAGGATAAGCTTAAAACTGATTTATTAGTGTTTGAAATCAGAATCATGGTTACCCTTGGGGGATGTTATTGACCAGGATGGGGAATGGGGTGTCTCTGTGCTTGGGAATGTTCTGTTTCTCCATTTAGGTATTCCCTCTAGGAAAGATTTGTGAAACTTTATAGTGCTGATTTGGACATCTTTCCATATGTTTACAGTGCTTCAAGAGAAAGTTTATTTAAAGCAACTCTTCCAAGATAGCCTTGGGAGGTATTCACATATATTTATAACTTTGTTAAAATACTGAGGTGAGTTTATTTCCAAGGGAGAGTTAGCAGTGTGGAGGAGAAAGAAAAGATGACAGGCAGGATAAAAGGGCAAATTTGTCTTCTTCGAGCTTCTGCCTGAGGCTCATTGTGCCTTGGTTTTTCGGGGAACAGAGGACAAACCCTTGGTGAAGTGGATTGTCCTTCAAAGATACAGGAGCGGTGAGCAGATTGTAGAGAAGAGTAGAATGAAGAGTGCCATCTTTGGCTCAAATCTAGATCTGGTAATAGAATGTGACCCTCTTGGACAGTTAATTTCAGGGAAGGCTTGCAGGCAGCCCTTCCTTTGCAAAGTAAATGTACATGATTTGTTTCAACATGACCTGGCTCTGGTTAAATGAGAGAGACCAGTAAACCCTGGCCACCTGGGTACCAGCTAGACATGGCTCTGTGTTCATATGTAAGGAGAGAGGAGGTGCAGAGTGCTCAGCTAGGAAATCTTCCCACCTTACTCTCCCCCGGTGGACATTTCTCCATCTCCTCTCCTGCTTGGTCCCTTCTCTGTGACATACACATGGGATCCTGGGGCCAGCAGCTCTATTTGCATGTGACCCAGTACCCTGCTTACCCACCAGCTGGTAAGCCACCCAGCTCTCCCCAGTCTCCGTCTAGCTCCAGAGAAATATTGAGGCTGATGATGTGTTGTCCGGGCACATGCTGGCCAGGCCGGCCTTGGGGAAGAATGCAAGCGGAAGTCAGCCTCTAGGAAAATGCTTGTTTGGCTTTCAGGTGCTCTCATTCATGTTGCCCATAAAATGGTTATGTTCGCAACTGGAGTCCCACCTGTTTCTCCTGCACTACCTGGGTCCAAAATTTGAGGCTGAAGAAATACCAATAAATCCTTTTTGTTGGCGATGCTTTTTTTCTTCACGGACATCAATGTTAGGTTGGTAGAAGCATCACAGACGGACCCTAAACCAGTCATCTCTGAGCAGCTCTTGACTTCTACCTCACCTTTGTGGAACAAATGAACTTCATTAGCACCAGGCGCACTTTCTCCATGTGTCCCTGGTCTTTGTCTCAGAGTGGAAATCGAACGAAGGCTCGGCACTGCACGGATCCGCTTCCAGCTGTTTCGTTGCAGCCTGGACTGTGTCAGTTCTTCCTGTACCAGAAGTTTGTCCTCGGAGGATGATACTGAGAAAAAATGTCTCCCAAGACATGTCAGCGCATTTAAAGTCAGATGTAACTACAGGCAGAGTTGGTAGTTAGCACCTTACCACCCTTCCTTTGTAAAGCAGTTGGCACAAGCTTCAGCTCACTTGATTCTCCTAACAACCCTATGAGGTCATAGGCATTACCGCCATATTACCGGCGAGTACACCAGTTCAAGGTCGTAGAGCTATTGTTATGACTCCCAGTACAGTGTTCCTTTTTTTTCTATTCTCCTTGTTATTAAAGATATTTTATTTTATTTTATTTTATTTTAAAGAATTTATTTCTTTATTTTTAGAGAGAGGGGAAGGGAGGGAGAAAGAGTGAGAGAGAAACCTCGATGTGCAATTGCTTCTTGTGCACCAACTACTGGGCACCTGGCATGTGCCCTGACTGGGAATCGAACGAGCGACCTTTTGGTTCACAGGCCAGCACTCAATCCACTGAGCCATACCAGCCAGAGATTAAAGATATTTTATAGTCAGTAATCAAAACAGGAAGTCAGTTGTGGAGATTTATGTCAAGATCTGGTTGTATGACTGGTGCAATGAAGCAAACATTTTGGAAGGACCCCCAGGGCAGGGTTGTCCAGTAGAGAGCAGCCTCCTTGCACGGAGCCCCCCTTGTCCCCTGACCCGGGGCTGCTCAGCTGGTCTCCAGGCTCCTCTGAGAGCACAGCAGCCCTGGCTTGCTGAGGTATCGGGTGGGGGTGGGGTGGGGGATGAGGAGGGGCTTGAACGGTAGAGTCCTTTCGTGCTTTCCCAGATCCCCCAATGTTTCCAGGTTCAATTTTGCAAATTGAAGTTTATTAAACTGCTATATTGACTCTGGAGACCGTAATACAATGAAATTATATAAAATCTGAGATATGGAAAGAGCCCGTGATGGATGAGACTACGAGCCAGACCCTTTTCTAAGAGCTTTGTATGTATTAATTCATTTAATCTTCACAGCAACTCTCATTAATCTCCTTTTATCAGTTGAGAAAGCTGAAACTGAGCAAGTCATTTGCTCAAGGTCACAGAGTTAATAAATGGAGGAGCTGGGATTTGAAACCATTTTAATTCTGGAGTCTGAGTTTCTGATCACTTTAATATGACCTCCAGCAGGTTGTCTGGGGCAAGCCCTATTATTCACTGATACAGAATTCAGGTCCCCAGAGTTAAGTCCATCCTAGGTGACCATTAGCAAAGTAGTTTTCTAAGCATCTCACATGCACACTAAGAAATTTTCCTAAAGAGAAAAGAGAGCTGTAGGATATGCCACTTCTAGACCTGACCTCCAAAAAGAGTTACTCATTGACCAGTGCCCTCCAGCATATCGCAAATGCCCCTATCCGTGAAATGAGAGGAACCCTTCTCCCCTGGAACTGACAGGGCTTTCCACTGTGGCCCCCTGGAGACCCAGTGTCAGATCACGGACTTAGTTGTTACTGTTCTTTGTTTTCTTGAAAGCAGAATGGCATTAAATACTTCACGTCAAACAGCTGTGTGAACAGGTAGCTGGGCTACCCGCATAGGAGGGGTTCCCCCCAAAACCCAGAATTTATTTATAAAATTTTTTGTATTTATTTTTACACATTTAAACTTCAGTCACCTTCAAAGTACTCTCCATTTGTTGCAATACACCGATTGTGACATTTTTCCCACTGTTCAAAACCAGTTTTTGAACACTTTGATTTTGATGTCTTTTAGTGCTTCTACCATTTTTTATTTCATCTCTTCCACATTGGCAAAATGTTTCCCTTTGAGGACTTTTTTAATATGGGGAAACAAACAAACAGAAAAGTCGATCAGGATGAGATCGGGTGAATAGGGAGGGTGGGATATGGGGGTCATGCTGTTTTTGGTCAAAAAACTGCTGAACACTCAGTGCAGTGTGGGCAGGTGCACTCATAAATCACCCATCATGAAATGGGCAAACATTGAAAGAATTTTCTAAAAAATTCACTGAATGCAGCCTCTCACAACAACACCAGCTGGTACACTGGTGCAGATGGTTTCCTAGACCACTCACCTAGCAGGGGAAGCCTGTACTACAAGGTACCTGCCCTCCAGAAGATAATACGGGGGGGTTTTTGGCCCCCCACCCCTCGTACAGGTAAATAAATGTTCCACAAAACTGTCAGTGGAATACAAAGTACAGGTATCAACTCTAATAGTGCAGCCAGGGAGCACTGGCTCTTAATTTAAAATTTATAGATATCCAGCTATGTGTTTTGGGGGCAGAATCCATGAATCTGAAAAATTGTATGCTACAGTTTGGATAGATGTGTAGACGTGCACTTTTTTCATTAAAGTCTCAAAGTGATCCATGACCCCTAAACATTTAATAACTATGAAAACTTTTCTTTAAATTACTTATGTGAAGCTCTTCTGTGAGATCGGATGGCAGCTAGGAAAGCATCAGTCTTAGGAGTTTTAGGGATTGTCAAGATCGATATATTTTTCACTTTCTAATTTTCTTTGCATGAAGGATTGATTCAAATAAACCTTTCCATTGCATATATTTACAGACTGGACTTTTCCGCCTACCACATGGAGACTTTTTTATTGAGCCTGTGCGAGCGCATCCCTGGGCTGAGGGAGAGCACCAGCCACACGTCGTTTACAGGAGGCAGAGGAGGGAGCCCGCCTGTGGATTAAAGGGTATTGTGATTTTAAGCTCCTCCCTGGGCCGAGGGGTTTGTTTTGTTCTATTATTGTTTTATCCCAGCCTGACCTATTCTTATTTAAATCTGTTATCTCCTCCCCATTCTGTTGCCAAAAACTACACACTGGCAGCGTGTAAATCATTTCAGTTCTCTGTGAGTCTCTGGACTCTTAATGGGAAGGGAAAAAGGCTGTTTGTGCCTCCTTGCCGCATTCGTTGATGATACACATATGATCTTCATCGTGGTGAATTGGTTTAAAAAAGTACTTTTTTGAACTCCTAAGAGGAAGAGGATTTGAAGAAAAGGATTTTCGGTGTCAGCAATGTTACAGCACATTAGTGTGCAGTAGTGTCGGACGGCTTGTCACGTCTGCATAATGGGACGCAGATTTAAGTGTTTGATGATGCTGACAATGTGTGAAGATAAACTGAAAAAATAACACATCATCAGATGCTGAGCTGCCTTTGGTTGCCTTTTGTTTCTAGCTCACTGAAGCGCCGTCCCTGCCCCGAGCCCCTGGAGTCATCGGAACTGCTTCTTTCTGCCTTAGGCTCAATAGTTTTGGGTAGTTGTCGGAGATGAACTGGCCCAAGTTATTTCCTTGCAACTCCCACAGTCTCTTTAATGTATGGGAGATAATAGTTTATACATAAAGGACCACTGGAAATTGGGGCATTTTCTTAAATATTTCATCGTTCATTCTTTCTTCAGAGATTAAAAGATAATGGGATAGGGGACAGTTAATAAAAGGAACCCATAATATCATTTACATGTCTTAAGGATTTGGAAACCAAGGACTTAAAGGAAAAACAGGTAGATGATGCAGGAAGTAGGGAAGGTAGATTCCGATAGCGGTTTGAGGGGACTCAGAACTTGAGCTTTATAAGTGGGGAAAGGAAAGGAAATTGAAAGAACAGGGGGCAAGATTTTTCTTTGCAGACTTCACTCAGACCCTATAACAGATGGCAGCTTTCCTGGGAATTTCTTCTATAATCTTAGCAAAATATATAAGCAACAGGAAACTTTAGAGTCCATAATGTTTTCTGTGCACAAAAATGGACAGCTGCTTAAATTCCTTAACTTTTTAGTAAGATATTGCATCTTTGTCCTAAATTAGATAACTTCCTGTCTAAATCTCTTTCAAGCAAGTACCAAACAAAGGGAAGAGACATATTGTCTGCTGAATTTGATTGATAAAGGTACCAATCTAGACCGCCTAGTCTCAATGTTAATTTTTAGGACTCTATTACCGATCCAATCACCTGGGTAATCACCCAACCGGTGTTTCACATTGGATAATAGATAACACTTTGTCTGTGTGAGTCAATATTATTTTGACTATAGGTTATCAATACGATAGTGACACTTACGGGAGCAGAGAGTGAAGCTGGCTGGACAATCACTCTGCAGATGTAGCTGCTCTGTGAGATCAGTTACGCTCGTCCTCATCCACCCGCCTTGAACATTGTCTTTCCCTTATAACTTCCTTGCTTCTGATTAATAATGAATGGAGAACAGTGTGCATTTAATCATCCGACAGAAGGGATGGATAGGAAAAGAGTGGGGTCTGCAGATGTCATGCTCCCATCAGGTCACACACAGCACTATAGTCACAATGCTTGTCATACCATTTTATACCATTGTCCTTCTAGACCAACCTGAAGACTTACCGCTTCCGCTTCTGCGACGCCTTCTCTGACCAGTCGCATTTTGGGACAATCTTTGTGTTGTGAATTTCTTCATACACATCTTCTAAAAGAGTGATTTTCAACCACTGTGCCGTGACACGCTGGTGTGCCACAAGAATGCTTAAAACATGCACTTCCTAACTGCTTTGTCAGGGGACTAACCTCTTTTCCCTTAAATTGACAAATGAAAAAATGACAACAGCCAATACAACAATAGCTGTCCAGTGTGAGGTATACATGACATTTGGGATTTTAAAAACCTGGTGAATTGAAATGAACTTGATCTGGCTGAACAAGGTAATTGCAGTGTGTTTATACCATGTTACCCTGCAGAGATAATGGCTTTAACTCACAGTAGCCATGTCATTACCCAGCACTAAGGTACACTTTGTACTTAAGTTAGTTGGTGTTGCAAGATTAAATTACTGTGATTATATCAAGAAAGATCCCCCTTGTGTAGTGTTCTGCCTTCATAATGTTCAAAGCAAGAACTCCCTTGATGTTGAAAAAATATATATTTTAAAAGTATTCTACTACTGCAGGGGAGAAAATGTCTGAACTGATTTCCTCTAAAATATGTCCCTTCAGTTATATTATTTCCCACATAGAAATGTGCCCAGGAATTCCACAGTAAGCCCCTTTTCATTATAGCCTAGTATAATTAAGTTCTTTTTTCCTCCAGGGCTTTGTTGTCATGCTCTTTTGTTTTTGACCAGTTTGAACTAAAATTTCTTAACCCGTGTGCCAGTTTTCTGCGCCTCATGTTTGTCGAACCTTCCCAAAGTTCTTGTTTTCTCCTACTTTCTGGATTCCGTGTTAAATGATGGGAAAATAGCACCTGCCGGAAATAAATCTAGAGTGAATTTCAACACTTCACT